>JAKUCV010001386.1:38131-59512 GCA_028386065.3 Turnera subulata
ATTCATACACCACAAGGGAGGATTGTTCCCTTGAGAGAAGCCTTAAGGTGTGGTATCCTTAAGCAAGAGAGTAGGATTCTTGTGATTAGAAATCCTAGGAAGTCTTGAAGTGAGGTATCTTCAAGCAAGTATATTGAGGTTCATGTGACTTGAACTCTCAGGTTGTAACGGTTTGTTAAGCACCCGTAAGCTTAACATAGATAGTGAAATCTTCAAGTGAGACTTGAAGGGCTGGATTAGCCACACTAGTAGAGTGTGTGTGAACCAGGATAAATCTCTTGTGTCCTTCATTCTTTTAATTCCGCACTTCATTTCCTGCAAAGTTTTAATTTTCGGTCATAAGCTATTCACCCCCCCTCTAGCTTGAGTCTATTGTTTCTAACAGCATTGATGTATAGCTGTTGGGTGTTGTTGCTGCTTGTGTGCATCATTGCTGTTACTTGTGTGATCACCTGCTTATTGAGTCAGTAGACTCACCGCCCCTTCTTCCACCCCTTTGTTGCAGGGAGAGGAGCCGACTAGCTTGGTAAGGGAAGGCCCGAGAGGCGTACTTTGTAGATGATGGGTACATGGCCAAAACTGCTTGTATATATAAAAATAATGGGCTAGAATAACTCACTTAGTGCCCCACTTAATCTAAAAATCTTATGTAAAAATAAGCCGGTTGTTGTATGCACAATTTTCGTATCTTATTATGTGATGCTTTCGTTGATGTTTGCTGCGCGGTTGGACTAGATGCCCGTCGGGCTAGCTTCTGCCCAATGTTGATGTAGGCCTTTGGGTGCCCTGTGGCTTGTTAGTGAAGCGCAAGGCACCTGGCCGGTCACATAGAGACGGGGCGTGACAGTTATGGCAGTGAAGCATGGTTGTATTTGATGCTTAGGGGCTTAGGTTAAAAGGTTGCTAAAGGCTACTACCCATCATTAGTAATCGTAGGATGGTGAGAGCTAATTATCTGTGTTGGTTTCTTTGTACTAGGGTGCAGGTAAGCCAACAAAGTGAAGGTTGGGAAAGGAGGTGTTTACGGATGTTGCTGCTCAAGATGAGCAATCCGTACATGATGCGGAGGACGAAGCCGATGAGACTTATGTCCCCAGGGCTGCTAGTGATGAGTTGCCCAACGAGGAAGAGTACTCAGATGCATCGTAAGAGGTGCCGTTGGAGGTGCTGAAAGCTGGTTTACATGGAGTTAACAAGGCAGTCGAAACCATGGCTGTGGCGATTGCTGAAGATCGAAAAAGAAGAGAGGAACCAGTACAACGGGATCAAAAAGTAGAATCTGACTTGGTGACATTTGTGAAACTTGACCCATCAACATTTTCCGGGGCTGAAAATGAAGATCCACAACAATTTCTTGATGAGGTGTGGAAGCGTTGCCAAGTGATGGAATGCACTGACCATCTAGCAGTTGCTCTTGCTGCTTTTCGATTGAAAGGAGATGAGGCCAATGATTGGTATGAATCAAAAAGGAGAGAAAGGGCGCCTGATGCTTCTCCATGGACTTGGACTGAATTTTGTGACATGTTCCTTGAACGANCAACATTTTCCGGGGCTGAAAATGAAGATCCACAACAATTTCTTGATGAGGTGTGGAAGCGTTGCCAAGTGATGGAATGCACTGACCATCTAGCAGTTGCTCTTGCTGCTTTTCGATTGAAAGGAGATGAGGCCAATGATTGGTATGAATCAAAAAGGAGAGAAAGGGCGCCTGATGCTTCTCCATGGACTTGGACTGAATTTTGTGACATGTTCCTTGAACGATTCCTGCCCGAAAGTGTTAGGGATCAGAGGGCAGCTGAGTTTGAGATGCTGAAGCAAGGAGAGATGTCAGTGAGTGAATATAACTCTAAGTTCACAAACCTGTCTAAGTATGCTATGCATGTCATTCTTGATGAGCGGGTCTTTGTAGACAAAGTATACCGGGGGTCTGATATTTGTGTGATGGAACACCACTTGTCGGCTGATTTGTTATTGTTACCTATGGCCGATTTCAATGTAATTCTGGGGATGGATTGGCTCTCTCGACATGGTGCACGGGTGGATTGTGCAAATAAAAGGGTGAAGTTTCAGCCCTCAGGGGACGCAGAATTTATCTTTCAAGGAAAGTTTGTTTCTCCACTACCCCAAATAATTTTAGCTGTGAAAGCAACTCGGGTGGCACGACAAACGGATTGTTTATACTTGGCATCGGTGCAAAGTGTAGGCGAGTTGAAAATTTCCGTTGATCAAGTACCAGTTGTTAATGAATTTGTTGATGTTTTTCCTGATGATTTGCCGGGGTTACCACCGGGGCGAGAAATTGAGTTTGGCATCGAGCTTGTGCCGGGGGCAGAACCTGTATCAATTACACCTTATCAGATGGCTCCTACAGAATTGCGGGAGTTGAAAATTCAATTGCAAGACTTGCTGGATAAGGGATTCATTAGGCCGAGTGTGTCACCATGGGGAGCTCCGGTTTTGTTTGTCATGAAGAAAGATGGCTCAATGAGAATGTGTGGATTATCGACAATTAAACAAGCTAACAAGACGAAACAAGTACCCACTGCCACGTATCGATGATTTGTTTGATCAGTTGCAAGGGGCAAAATACTTCTCAAAGATTGACTTAAGGTCAGGTTACCATCAGTTGAGAATTAAGGAAGAGGATGTGCGGAAAACAGCCTTCCGGACAAGGTATGGGCACTATGAATTCTTAGTGATGCCATTCGGACTTACCAATGCACCTGCAGCTTTTATGGACCTGATGAACCGAGTGTTCAAGCAATACCTTGACAAATTTATGATTGTGTTCATTGACGATGTGCTGGTCTATTCTAAGACTAAGGAGGAGCATGAAAAGCATTTGAGAATTGTATTACAGATCTTACGAGAAGAAAAGTTATATGCTAAATTCTCTAAGTGTGAGTTCTGGTTGGAAAAAGTTTCATTCTTGGGGCATGTCATATCGGCTGAAGGTATTGAGGTAGACCTGCAGAAAGTGGAGGCAATTGTGAAGTGGCCGAGGCCGACCAATGTGACGGAAGTACGGAGTTTTCTTGGGCTGGCGGGATATTACCGTTGGTTTGTTGAAGGCTTCTCCTCTATTGCTGCACCATTGTGCGAACTGACTCAAAAGAAGAAACAATTTGTGTGGGTCGATGCTTGTGAGGCTAGCTTCCAGAAGCTGAAACATAGGTCAACCTCAGCACCAATACTTGCTTTGCCTAAAGAAAACTGTCTGTACACTGTGTACTGTGATGCGTCGAGGGTTGGTTTGGGTTGTGTCTTGATGCAGGATGGCAGGGTGATTGCTTATGCATCACGCAAACTCAAAAAGAATGAGGAAAATTATCCGGTGCACGATTTGGAGATGGCAGCAGTAGTGTTTGCCCTGAAAATTTAGAGACATTACTTGTATGGGGAGCCTTGTGAAATTTACACGGATCATAAAAGCTTGAAATATATAATGGAACAGCGGGATCTGAATTTGAGGCAGCGCAGATGGGTTGAGTTACTCAAGGATTATGACTGTATTATCAAGTATCATCCCGGAAAAGCCAATGTCGTGGCCGATGCCCTTAGTCAAAAATCTGTAGGTAGCTTGGCACATTTTGGTGTGGTCCGAAGGCCTACAGTTGGGGCTTGGCATGACTTACTGGATCAAGGCTTGCATTGTGCCGTTGCTGCATCGGGGGCATTATTAGCTCTTTATCAGGTGCGTCCCATTCTGAATGATGAAATTGCAAAGGCTCAAGATAATGACTCTGAAACTAAGTCGTGGAAGGAAAAAGTGAAGCAAGGGGAACAAGTTGGATTTGTGATTACCGATGATGACATTCTAAGGTTCGGCACAAGGATGTACATTCCTGATGTCGGGGACCTCCGTAGCAAACTTCTAAATGAAGCACACCAAGTGGGGATGAAGTGGGGGTCAGGAAGTTGCTCGGCCCCGAAATTGTTGAAGAGTCAGCCGAGAAAGTAAGGGTGGCACGTGAAAATCTAGCCGCTGCCCAAAGTAGGTAGAAGTCCTATGCAGACAATAGGAGACGTGAGTTGGAATTCTCAATTGGGGACATGCTATTTCTTAAAGTGTCACCCACAAAAGGAGTACTACGGTTCGAAAAGGAAGGCAAGCTAAGCCATCGATATTTGGGTCCGTTTGAAATACTTGAAAAGGTCGGACTAGTGGCGTACCGTCTTGCATTGCCACCAAATTTGGCACATATTCATCCGGTGTTTCATGTATCAATGTTGAGGAAATATTTTCCGGATCCCTCACATGTTTTAGCACCACGAGAGATTCAGTTGGGAGAGGAGCTCACTTACAAGGCGTAACCAATTGAAATAGTGGACATGCAAGTGTGCAAACTTCGTAACAAAGATATTACCTTTGTGAAAGTTTTATGGAAAGATGCCTCTGGACAGGAGGTTACTTGGGAGTCCGAGAAAGAAATACTGGAGAAGTATCCTCATTTACTTACAGGTAAATTCGAGGACGAATTTTAAATAAGGGGGAGATGATGTGATAACCCGTGTAATTGATGCAGTATGTGTTTACTTGATGAGGAATGGTGCTGGTGTCATCGGTCAGCAATTGGTTTGGGTTTGCAAGCTGTTGGTTTCTGTTGGCCAGCATTTGACTCGGATGGATTAATTAACGGGTGATTAGTCTAATCGTGGATTAGTTTGTGCTTAGGAAACTAAGTGAGGGCTAAGTGTGGGCTGAGTGTGGGGCGAGTTGGCTTGGTTTTGTTGGCTGAAACCCAAGCATGAGGTGGAGAGGTGCTTAGGCTTGGTGGCAGATTTTGGGAGCAAAGGCAGCAAGTGGCTGCTTATTCACCTGCTTGCCTCAGCCATATCTGCCCAAGCAAGCTCCTCACTCCCACATTTGTGTCAAAAACGTGGGAGGACTCAGGAGAGAAGGGTTTGGCATACTGAAGGTTTTCCTAAGGTTTCCACACACAAAAGGAAGGAGGTAAGCAAGCTGGGTTGAGATTTATGCATGTTTTGGTGCCTATTGGATTGCCTATTGTGTTGCTGGTTAAGGCAGTGTGTAAGCTTGGCTTTATGGGATTTTTGAGACTCTGTAATTGAGCAATTACTGTGTGGGAAGGCTTCGGCTGAGGTCTGGGCATTGTTTGGTTGAATTGATGCACAATTGGCCCGTAGGAGACCAATTGGTGCGCTGGGTGCGCCCAGTTGTCCCTACAGGGTGCTAATTGGCCCTTCCAGTACCTAGTAGGCTTGGACAGGGTGACCTGATGGGGTGTAGGTCTAACAAGTGCCCAAATACTTGTGCTAACGCACTTGGTTGGGACAGATGGCTAGGGTTGGTGCGCCAGTGCATGCATTGGTGCCAACCGGTTGGCCTAACTTGGCCAGTTGGTGTGTAGGCTGACTTATATGAGTTCCTACTTGATGCTTTGTGTTGCTATGCCTTTTATTGATGCTTAACTGTGTGTGGCAAGTGCTAAAAACCCAGGAGCACCAAAGGAAGAGGAAGGGCCTAGTGAGGCCTAAGTTTGTGTAAGTTTGGTTGCCATGCTTGTGATAGTTGATGGTGCTAGCTTGTTGGTTGATGACCCAATATGCTATTTGATGGCACCAATGGTGCAAATTGATGATTGATGATATGCCTTGGCTTATTGACGAGTCCGATATACGGGCTGTGCATTTCATGCATAACATTTGCATCTTGTCACTTGCATGAGTTGATATAGATGATGATGATGAACCTTGCAGTGCCCCTATGCTGCTTGGTTATATGAGATGATGGTGGTGCTGTGCCAGGCACCGTGTGTGGTTGTGGTGGCCAATCGGTTATGCCTCGTACGTGGGGCTGTGGGCTAAGGAGTAACACTGTTGGTAGGGCTACCAGACCATGCAGGTAGGCTTAGTGCATCATCACGATAGCTTACCCGTGGGCTGATCACGGTGCATTGATGTATAGCTGTTGGCTGTTGTTGCTGCTTGTGTGCATCGTTGTTGTTACTTGTGTGATCACCTACTTATTGAGTCAGTAGACTCACCCCCCCTCCCCCCCTCTTTCCACCCCTTTGTTGCAGGGCGAGGAGCCGACTAGCTTGGTGAGGGAAGGCCCGAGAGGCGTACTTTGTAGATGATGGGTACATGGCCAAAACTGCTTGTATATATGAAAATAATGGGCTAGAACAACTCACTTAGTGCCCCACCTAATGTACAAATCTTATGTAAAAATAAGCCGGTTGTTGTATGCACAATTTTCGTATCTTATTATGTGATGCTTTCGTTGATGTTTGCTGCGCGGTTGGACTAGATGCCCGTCGGGCTAGCTTTTGCCCATTGTTGATGTAGGCCTTTGGGTGCCCTGTGGCTTGTTAGTGAAGCCCAAGGCACCTGGCCGGTCACGTAGAGACGGGGCGTGACATCCCAGGCCCGGGAAACCTTTGCTATTATACTTGACAGTCACGGAAGAAGCCATAGGTGCAATGCTAGCTCAATATCTACCGGACTCTCGTACTGAGGCCGCCATTTACTATCAGAGCAAGAAATTCAATGGATATGAATTGAACTATAACATGGTAGAGAAGACTTGTGTGGCGCTAACATGGGCTTGTCAAAAACTCCGGCATTATTTCATCTCTTTTGAAGTCCTGCTCATCTCTCGGATGGATCCTAGCAAGTACTTAATGGAGAAACCCGTACCGAGCAGCCGCACAAGCAGGTGGGTGGCAATTTTGTCACAATTTGATGTCCGGTTCGTTTCACAGAAGGCCATCAAGGGAGGTGCCATAGCTGACTTCCTAGCTTCTCAACCGGTGGGGAGTGATGAGAGATTTGAAACGCAGTTCCTGGACGAAGAGATAATGAACTTGGAGGCACCAACCTGGGAGATGCGTTTCGACGGGGCAGCTAACATAAATGGCTTCGGGGCAGGAGTGATTCTTTTGTCTCCTGATGGGGTAACTTATTGTGTAAGTTGGAATTCAAGGCAACCAACAACGTGGCTGAATGCGAAGCGTGCATCATTGGCTTAGAGATAGCATTCAACCTAGGGATTAAGCAGATAAGGGTATTCGGGGATTCTGCTCTGGTGATATTCCAATCCAAAGGAGAATAGAAGATCAGGGAGGAAAAGCTGGCACCTTATCATGATTACCTACAGATCTTAGCTTCCAAGTTTGAGGTGATTGACTTCTAGTATGTACCAAGGAGAGACAACCAATTCGCTAATGCATTGGCTACACTCTCCTCGATGGTGGGGATGCCAAACAATGCCATTATCTTGCCTTTGACAGTTCAGAGGAGAGACAAGCCATCCTACCACCGGAATAAGGAGACAAGTGAGTCATGGTTCCAAAGCTACCTAAATCAATTGAACCCCAACGAGCCCCCCGTCATGGCTCTTACCACTGTAAAAGTAGATCAACCATCACATGACTAGGCTAGGGACGACGACAACTTAGACCGTTGGTATAAAGACATACTGGGGTACCTTAGGGAAGGGATATTTCCTGAGGAAGCGACGGCTGAAGAGAAGAAGACTCTGAGGAGATTGGCTGGGGGATATGTCATATGTGCCGGGAATCTTTACAAAAGGCATGCTACAGGAGTCCACTTGTTCTGCGTAAACGCAAGAGAGGCAGGGCAAATCATGAAGGAAATCCATGAGGGAGACGGAGGTCCACACATGGGAGCAGTCATGTTGGCTCGAAAGACATTACGACTAGGATATTTTTTTTCAACAATGGAGGTTGACTGTGCAAAATTTATAAAGTGTTGCCACACATGTCAAGTCCATGGAAAGCTGAAGCAAACACCGCCATTACCGTTGACACCCATGTCTTCACCTTGGCCCTTCTCCACATGGGGCATTGATGTCATCGGGAAGATAACCCCCAAAACCACAAATGGACACGAGTACATATTGGTGGCCATTGACTACTTTTCTAAATGGGTGGAGGCTGAGTCATATGCCGTGCTCACATCGAAGAAGGTGGCCGGATTTATCCGCAACAACATTATTTATCGTTATAGCATCCCACATGAGTTGATATCGGATAATGGCTCACACTTCAATGCTGATGTCGAGAGGTTATGCCAGAAGTTCGGAATCAAGCGTCATAAGTCTTCACCTTATCGACCACCAGCCAATGGTGCAGTCGAAGCTGCCAATAAAAATATGAAGGTTATCCTGGGAAAGATGATATCCACGCACAGAGAATGGGCAGAGAAATTGCCATTGGCTTTATGGGGTTACCGGACCTCCATCAAATCTTCCACAGGCGCGACTCCATATTCCTTAGTATATGGCATGGAAGCGGTACTACCCGTGGAACTCGAAGTGCAGTCATTAAGAGTGGCCCGGGAAAGTAAGCTTCCTGAAACAGAATGGGTGCAAGAAAGACTGGATCAACTGGCATTGTTAGATGAAAAGAGGGTGTCAGCCCTGTATCATGTACAAGGATACCAAAGGAGGATAGCCCGAGCTTTCAACAAAAGGATCAAGGAAAGAGGATTGAGAGAAGGGGATTTGGTGCTAAAAGAGGTAAGACAACCGGTGCATGACCCCAGGGGCAAGTTCAAAACTAAGTGGAATGGACCTTATGTCATCAAGGAGATTCTACCAAAGGGGGTAACAAGAATCCGAGATTTGGATGGAAACGAGTTTCAAGAGCCAGTCAATTTGGATCAATTAAAAAAGTATCATGTGTAATTTGAACCGATGTAAAAAGAACTACGTAGACCTGATTCCATGCTCGAAAAAAAAGAAAGGAAAGCAATAAACCATGGATACGTTGGAAGCCCAACTTGGGTCCGGTCACTTTATTAATAAAAGACCGAAGGTTGACAAGAAAGGAAATGGGAGTTTATTCACTCGTTTATTTTGCATGCATTATACATGTTATAAATACTTATCTAACCAAAACATCTAAGTACGCTCAAGCGTCTTCCTCATCATCACTAGGGGACTCAGGTTCTTGACGAATGTTTGATCCCAAGAGTCTATCTCTATAACCAGAGAGGATTCGTTCGGTCTCGACCACACTCCTCTTCAGCCACATCTGATAATTCATGGAAGAATAGGGGTTGGCAATGTTACAAGTCTTCACCCTTGTAGGAAAACTCCAATATCCATGCAACAGCTTGATGGTGCGATCATCCATTAACCTGTCAAGAGGCGGGCGAGGAAGAGGAGGAATCATATGATCATGCCCAAACTGCCGTGTTACTCTGAATGGATGATAAAAAGTGGTCCGAAGAACCCTTGGAAGCACTACAACTTTCTGACCCACTAAATGGATGATCACCTCTTGCATCTTGAACCAAGGACAATGCCACATAACTTGATATTCCTCTAAGTACTTCATGAAAATCACCCATTTCTTGATAGAAGAGGGAGCAAGGGGAAGGGCCCGTTCCTGATATCCTATTGAAGTATACAAGTCGAATCTTAGAGGATGGATCAGTTTAAGGTGATCACACAACCACATCTGCAAGGGAACAAATTCATAAGAAGGGGAAAAGAATGAGTCCCGAAGATGCACGAAAACTTGAGGCGATACCTTGAGGAATAGGGGGGAACCAGTCAAGGGTTTATCCGGATAGGCTGCCAGGATGTCCAAATAGGCAAGAGTTTCACCTAAAACGATGGGCACTATACTGTGGCCATTGAATAATTCGGCCACTAGCGCACCTACATTTAGAGGGCATACACCGGAGCGACCAGTCAATAAGAATTCACGTACCATCACCAGAGCTAGGACGCGATCATGATCCCTTTTCCATGATGCATCACATTCGAGGTACCCGCGTGACACAACATCGAAGGAGTATTGATCAATCAAAGGCGACAAGTTCATATGCGCATCCTTACCTAACAGGTATTCCATCTGTTCCTCAGTAATGGATAGGATTGCGCAAACCTCAGATTTGGTCACTGCAGCACGGGAAACCATGGCAATATCATCTCCTATCTGGGTCTCAAGAAGTGCACAGAATTCGTCCACCAATGGACAGAGTTCCACCATGGAAGGGCTAAAGCGGAACACATGGCGATCGTGATCCCAGAACATAGCTGCAGCACGGATTAGGTTCTCATCAACCTTCACTTCAGCCAGGTTAAATAAGGCAGAAAGCCTGGCAGTTTGAAATCAAGGAGACGCGCTTGTGGGACACTTCCCATCCAATGGAGCACTCTAACACGCAAATCTTCACTCATGGCTACCTTAGATGTGTTTTCAACAAGTTATGAAGGTCTCTGGGTACCCAAGGCTTTATTTATGTTGCTCCAGGGTCGGAATTCATGAAAACCCTAAAGCCCAGGCCTAAAGACCGAAAAGGAAAGATCTGGGAGCCATGACCACCACGGCCGACGGTCATGTCGTGAAAACCGCCGCTGCCAGCGGTCATCCACGCAAGACCGCCGGGGGTGGCGGTCATTAGTCCACATGACCGCCCGGTCGGCAGTATGGCCCCGTCCAGAGAATCCAAAAAAAAAATCTCAGAAATTTTGGGGAGGGAGAGAAAAAGGAAAAGAGAGAAAAAGAAAGGGATATACTCGCCTATTAGGGAGCAAACTTTTCACCTAAACAAGGGGCACCTATCGAAACTTTACTTGAATTTGCAATAATGAGTGTTTTATGTACCATGCATGTATAATTTGCCGAATATTTGTGCATAGGGGCGCCTCGCCTCCACTTCTTTTAAATTGCCAAGGGCGCGAGAAACCCATTCCTTGTCTACTGTCGGGTTGAAACACCCGGGGACAACTAGTAAAACAAGAGCACATTGAACCTCATTTTTAGAACCGTGACGGGATACTAGGGGCATCTCCCTACTTTTTAGCTTGTATGTCTCAAGGGACACGACATATCTGTTCAGGCGATCTAAGGGCATGGAATCCAAACACATCCAACCCAGAACTTAGGGATAACCCACTCTGAAGCCAAAGCCCTGCCTTTGCAAACCCAATTGAAGGAGAGAGAGAGGCGCCCAGTTAAAGCCAAAGCTCGGCCTTTGCAAACCTTGACCATAGGGAAGATTCTAGAGAACCAGCCAAAGCAAAGCCCAGCCTTTGTAAACCCTAAGAAGAGAGGAGTGAGATACCTGGACCTAGGCGTCCAATCTTGAGTGAAACCAGAGCCTGACCATGAAAAAACCAGAAAGGAGTGAACCTGACCAAAGGAGAGATGGAGGGAAGTGAGGTATCCGGACCTAGACGTCCAGACACAAATAGAACCCGCAAAGATAAGAACCTAGCCATAGAAATTTGGACCCAGGTGTCCACACATGAGTAGAACGAGAGAGCATGAGAGATTTAGACCCAGGCGTCTAGACATGAGAAAACCAGTAAACCAGGAGTCCAGCCTCCGTAAGCCTTGAGAATGAGCCGACCTTGAGACATGCAAGTCAGAAGCCGGGAACCCTGTTCTCACAAACGGTGAGATGAAGAGACTAGACGAAAACCGAATACCAGTATTCACAAACCTCGACATGAGGTAACACCCGGACGTAAGATAAGGACCGAATACCCAGTATTCATAAACCTCGGCATGAGGTAGCACCTAGACACGGGATGAACCTCGGCATGAGGTGGACATAAGGTGAAATGCACAAACCTCGGCATGAGGTAGCACCAAGACTAAGACGGTCAGGCCAACGACCCGATAGAGGAGATAATTCTATCACCTCGGGATGAGATGATTCCCATAATCCGAGGGCCAGTCCCTCAAACCTCTGGATGAGATGATTCCTGAGGATCTGGGATGAGATGATTCCGTGAAACCGAGGGCCAGTCCCTCAATTTGGAATGCTCCAAACCATGGCACACACCACAAGCATCAATCATTCAAATTTGGTTGTTCTAGTCTTATGTTGTTTCGTCCTTAAATCATAAGGACTCATAAACGAGGGGCATCTGTGAACACCCAAATTTGACCCACGAAAATTTTCCTAAATTAGACTTTGTACATGTGTAGGCTTAGGATCAATGAGATGATTTGGTCCAAGGTTCTAGCATGATATGAATTTTAATTTAGTAGAATTAATGTATTTTGATGACATAAACCTTTATGCACTTAAATCCTAGGATTAATGAGATGATTTGACCTTAGGATAAAACATATGATAAGGTTTATTTGCATTAAGATATATTTGGGCCTTTTTATTTGTTTTTACCCAATGATAATGAGACGATTTGTTCTTGGGTTAGGAAAGGAATTAAGGGTCCAAATCAATTATTCTCCAGAGTTTGTCCAGCCCATTAACACATTTCTTACAGATCAATTTTAGCTCTGATTTTTGTGGAAAATCAGAGATAATTATCATTTAATTAGATTATGTGTTTTTGGTATGATTTTGGGTGGTAATGGGTAATCTTTTGATTATGGAATGATTTGGGGGAGTGATGATCAAGCAATTGAGTGATTCTGGGTAGATTAGGGGTTGATCACGCGGTAGGATCGAATCAAGCCTGAATTAGGGGGATTGGGGGCTCGAAAAGGAAAGAACGGGTGACACGCGGGGTGACCGGCGGCCATCTTGCGAAGACCATCGGCTGCCGGCGGGCATCCACACATAACCGCCGGCAGTGGCAATCATGCAGTGGATGACCGCCGCAGCCTCCAGAATCCCTAATTTTTCCCGATTTTTTGTTTCTTTTTCGATCCTACGCGGTTTTGGACCAGATTTTCGGGCATAATCTTCACCATTAAGCAGGTCCACGCCCCTAGGCTTCCCAGAGCACTATAAATAGAACCCCTCACACACATTTCAAAGGACACATAATTTTTCTCACATACACACCCATAAGCTCTTCTTGCTTGGAGAAACTCTACATCTCCAAGCTTAGAAATATTTTCTTAGGCAAAAACTCTGGAGGAATTTCATGGGGAGCATCAAGTAGCAGTCTAGCAAGGAGGAATCAAGAGGAGGATCAACCATAGAGCTAAGAAGTGGCAAGAAGGTGGATGTAGAACTCAACCCATTGCAAGGAGCTAGAGGAGGGCTACACAAGGTAATCCTAAACCCTTTTGATTGATTCTGGCTGATTGATTGCTGGTGTTTTTGATGATGTAAGTGGCCGATTAGTGCCATGTTTAGAACTACGTGGCTTTGACCCCGATCACTCGGGTACGTAGGTAGTCTCGGTTTCACAACGGGATGCAAGCCAAGTCTTTCTTCTCCCCCCTTTCTTTACTTTCCACACTCTTGCACACTTGCACAAGGCACACTTTGCTCTATGAATGCACAAGATTTTGACCCAACACGGATGGGTGCCTAACACCTTCCCATCCGTGACGAACCCCCAATCCCATACCTTTGGTTTGCCATGACCGGTTGCCTAAGGAGTCATATGAAGGTTTTTCCCAAGTTTTGCCCTTAATAAAACTTGGGTGGCGACTCCAATTTTATGGGATTGAGACGAGGATGAAGGTGAAAGGATTAGGTGAATAGGCCCAAGTGATTTTTGGTCGGGTATTCACAGGTGAGAGTGCAACGAAGTCAATTAAGAATAAGTTGTGCATTACCAAAATAATTTAGTAAGATTTGTAACCCTAGCAACCAAAATTGATAGTGAGGGTTGAGAATCATTTCACTCAATATTTCTGTCCTGCTCTTGCCTGATCCCACAAATCCATCCTTCTGGCAGGCCACGACTCTTCCTTCAAAAATAAAAGAAATTTCGAGGAAGAAATAAGTACCAACCCTCGAAATTGAAATTTTTTTCAATAGTCAGCACATATAGCCTGAATCGAAATGCCACTTAGGGGTTAGTCGGGACTCACGCTATGCTCCTTGTGTCATGAGTAGAACTATAGGTATATAGATTGAATTATTTCTAAATTTTGGAGATAGGGTACGATTTTTAATTTAAAAGCCATATGGCATGGGAAATAATAATAACTTCATAAAATACGATTAATTTGTACTAGGTGAATAAACAATGTCTATGTGTCTAAATTGTGAGAGACCATATTGATATTCTAATGGTGGAACCAAATTAGAGGTTGCACCGTAGGATTTCCCTTAATAGAATGACACCCATTATTATTCTTTCAAGAAAAAGTCAACGACAAACAACACAACTTATGTTGCTTAACCTTCCTTCCTAAAATTGGTAGGACTTAGTGGTGCTCTCTCTCATTGCACAGTTTAAATATTAGTTTTGCTTTGGCGATGAGGTGACCCTTCCACCTAGCAAAACGTCTGTCCTGAGAGACCTCGTACGCGAATCCTTCGTTACACACTTCTCCCATACAGTCGAGCCGAGCGCAGCAGTCGTCTGCTATATATGAATTTTTATTGATAACATACTCGAACAAACTATTTCCACAATTATGGGTCAAATACCTATCGCAACGTCTTAATAGAGTTCTCCAGAAATCGGGAGTGATATGGTGACCACCACGTTTGGATGTCACAGTTAGCGGTGCGACACAAGCTAAGAGCAATAGGAACAATTTTGGGAATCTCATTTTTGGTGCCATCTTCTCACTTTTGTTAGCCTCTAATGAAGTGGAAGATGTACCCTTACAACGATGGTGTGTTCCCGCTGTTGTTCCACTTAAATACCCAAGCTTATTAATGGTATGAGGCGTTGTGTTTTGAATAATCCCATTTATTGTCCTTTATTGAGAATTTTGTCTACCTACAAGTTAAGAAACTTTTAAGGGTTTGGGAAACGATATGAAATAAATAATTGAACTGTTGTATCCCGGTTCGTTTATTGCCGTACATGGAGTAACAATATTGAGAGATCCCATCATCTCTACAAGTCAACAATATTTTTCTATTAGAAAATAATAAAAAATAAACGAATGTCAACGATAACGGGAGCAGAAACCGTATCTGCGAGAATATTCCCATTGTTTCAAAGGCGTATAGTAATTGCATTACAGTTCAACACGGCTGAGCATCATGACCAATTGCGATGTGTCCTCTGTTGTTGTGTTCCACCCCTATCGAAGCTGCATAGAATTTATAGCTTTTGATGATTATTATCCAACTCACTTTTCTATCTAAATTTTGTTAATGTGGAGAAAACAATGGCTAATCACTGTGACACATAATCTCCACTACCAAATGGTATATTGTACACAATTAATTATTCAGAAGATACTAAGGGTATTAAATGCTTTCACGACTACTCTCGACCAAGTTGTTTAGAAGTCCTGACTTAAGCATCGTAAAAAAATGACATTTAAAGTGGAACAAAAAATATAAATTAAGGTCATTAGAAGATATGGATCGAAAGCAAAGTGAAATTTATATAATTTTTTAGTCGAGTCCCCAACCATTGGCACAATTTGTTTTGCAAAGAACTAAATTCTCCATCCAAATAGCTACACTTTAAATCATAGAATATGGATAAAATATATATATAAAAAAACATGGTCCAACTACGTGAACTGGAAATGCATCATAATTATGTCGAGAAACTAGGGAGCCGGATCCGTTGTCCGTTGTTCTGTGTAATTTATTGTCTTTCATGCGTGCTGTATTATCAAGGTAGTCTTCTCTTCTCCTTTTAGTATACCACTTAATTGAGTGAGAACTAATTAAGCATCTCCTCCAAACAGTTACAAGGTTAGACTACATTTTTAGAAGAAACAGAAAAACAGTATTGTGCCAAGACCATTACAGCATTCATCATTTCGATTAGAATAACTAAATTATAGCTGTTGTTACGACAAAAGTATAACTATATAAAAAATTTTGCGACATTTGACATGAGGATAATTACGATTTAATTAATTTGAGGAAATGTTCCTCTCATGATATGCACTATTCGCACTAGTCTCGGGTGAGAGTGCAACTCACTTAAAATTAAGTTGTGCATTACCAAAATAATTTAGTAAGATTTGTAACCCTAGCAACCAAAATTGCTAGAGAGGGTTAAGAATCATTTCACTCAATATTTCTATCTTGCTCTCGCCTGATGCCACAAATCCATCCTTCTGGCAGGCCACGACTCTTCCTTCAAAAAAAAAAAGAAATTTCGAGGAAGAAATAAGTACCACCCCTCGAAATTGTAATTTTTTTCAATAGTCAGCACATATAGCCTGAATCGTACAGGCAACGGCCAAATCATTCGAAAGGCCACTTAGGGGTTAGTCGGGACTCACGCTATGCTCCTTGTGTCATGAGTAGAACTCTAGGTATATAGATTGAATTATTTCTACAATTTGGAGATAGGGTACAATTTTTAATTTAAAAGCCATATGGCATGGGAAATAATAATAACTTCGTAAAATACAAATAATTTTTACTAGGTGAATAAACAATATCTATGTGTCTAAATTGTGAGAGACCATATTGATATTCTAATGGTGGAACCAAATTAGAGGTTGCACCGTAGGATTTCCCTTAATAGAACGACACCCATTATTATTCTTTCAAGAAAAAATCAACGACAAAAAATACAACTTATGTTGCTTAACCTTCCTTTCTAAAATTAGTAGGACTTAGCGGTGCTCTCTCTCATTGCACAGTTTAAATATTAGTTTTGCTTTGGCGATGAGGTGACCCTTCCACCTCGCAAAGCGTCTGTCCTGAGAGACCTCGTACGCGAATCCTTCGTTACATACTTCTCCCATACGGTCGAGCCGAGCGCAGCAGTCGTCTGCTATATATGAATTTTTATTGATAACATACTCGAATAAACTATTTCCACAATTATGGGTCAAATACCTATCGCAACGTGTGAATAGAGTTCTCCAGAAATCGGGCTTGATATGGTGACCATCCCGTTTGGATGTCACAGTTAGCGGTGCGACACAAGCTAAGAGCAATAGGAACAATATTGGGAATCTCATTTTTGGTGCCATCTTCTCAATTTTTTTTAGCCTCTAATGAAGTGGAAGATGTACCTTTACAACAATGGTGTGTTCCCGCTGTTGTTCAACTTAAATACCCAAGCTTGTTAATGGTATGAGGCGTTGCGTTTTGAATAATCCCATTTATTGTTCTTTATTGAGAATTTTGTCTACCAACAAGTTAAGAAATTTTTAAGGGTTTAGGAAACGATATGAAATAAATAATTGAACTGTTGTATCCCGGTTCATTTATTGCCGTACGTGGAGTAACAATATTGAGAGATCCCATCATCTCTACAAGTCAATAGTATTTTTATAATGCGAGAATATTCCCATTGTTTCAAAGGCGTATAATAATTGCATTACAATTTCTAACAGTTCAACACGGCTGAGCATCATGACCAATTGCGATGTGTCCTCTGTTGTTGTGTTCCGCCCCTATCGAAGCTGAGTAGAATTTATAGCTTTTGATGATTATTATCCAACTCACTTTTCTATCTAAATTTTAATGATTTGGAGAAAACAATGGCTAATCACTATGACACATAATCTCCACTACCAAATGGTATATTATACACAATTAATTATTCAGAAGATACAAAGGGTATTAAATGCTTTCATGACTACTCTCGACCAAGTTGTTTGGAAGTCCTGACTTAAGCATCGTAAAAAAATGACATTTGATTTGGAACAAAAAATATAAATTAAGGTCATTAGAAGATATGGATCGAAAGCAAAGAGAAGTTTATATAATTTTTTAGTCGAGTCCCCAACCATTGGCACAATTTATTTTGCAAAGAACTAAATTCTCCATCCAAATAGCTACACTTTAAATCATAGAATATGGATAAAATATAATAAAAAAACATGGTTCAACTACGTGAAATGGAAAACATCATAATTATGTCGAGAAACTAGGGCGCCGGATCCGTTGTCCGTTGTTCTGTATAATTTAATGTCTTTCATACGTGCTGTATTATCTAGGTAGTCTTCTCTTCTCCTTTTAGTATAGCACTTATTTGAGTGAGAACTAATCAAGCATCTCCTCCAAACAGTTACAAGGTTAGACTACATGTTTGGAAGAAACAGAAAAACAGTATTGTGCCAAGACCATTACAGCATTCGTCATTTCGATTAGAATAACTAAATTATAGCTGTTGTTACGACAAAAGTATAACTATATAAAAAATTTTGCGACATTTGACATGAGGATAATTACGATTTAATGAATTGGAGGAAATGTTCTTCTCATGATATGCACTATTCGTACTAGTCTCGGGTGAGAGTGAAACGAAGTCAATTAAGATTAAGTTGTGCATTACAAAAATAATTTAGTAAGATTTGTAACCCTAGCAACCAAAATTGATAGAGAGGGTTGAGAATCATTTCACTCAATATTTCTATCTTGCTCTCGCTTGATGCCACAAATCCATCCTTCTGGCAGGCCATGACTCTTCCTTCAAAAATAAAAGAAATTTCGAGGAAGAAATAAGTACCACCCCTCGGATTTGAAATTTTTTTCAATAGTCAGCACATATAGCCTGAATCGTACAGGCAATGGCCAAATCATTCGAAAGGCCACTTAGGGGTTAGTCGGGACTCACGCTATGCTCCTTGTGTCATGAGTAGAACTCTAGGTATATAGATTGAATTATTTCTACAATTTGGAGATAGGGTACGATTTTTAATTTAAAAGCCATATGGCATGGGGAATAATAATAACTTCATAAAATACGATTAATTTTTACTAGGTGAAGAAACAATGTCTATGTGTCTAAATTGTGAGAGACCATATTGATATTCTAATGGTGGAACCAAATTAGAGGTTGCACCGTAGGATTTCCCTTAATAGAACGACACCCATTATTAATCTTTCAAGAAAAAGTCAGCGACAAACAATACAACTTAAGTCGCTTAACCTTCCTTTCTAAAATTGGTAGGACTTAGCGGTGCTCTCTCTCATTGCACAGTTTAAATATTAGTTTTGCTTTGGCGATGAGGTGACCCTTCCACCTAGCAAAACGTCTGTCCTGAGAGACCTCGTACGCGAATCCTTCGTTACATACTTCTCCCATACGGTCGAGCCGAGCGCAGCAGTCGTCTGCTATACATGAATTTTTATTGATAACATACTCGAATAAACTATTTCCACAATTATGGGTCAAATACATATCGCAACGTCTGAATAGAGTTCTCTAGAAATCGGGCTTGATATGGTGACCACCCCGTTTGGATGTCACAGTTAGCGGTGCGACACAAGCTAAGAGAAATAGGAACAATATTGGGAATCTCATTTTTTGTGCCATCTTCTCACTTTTGTTAGCCTCCAATGAAGTGGAAGATGTACCTTTACAACGATGGTGTGTTCCCGCTGTTGTTCCACTTAAATACCCAAGCTTGTTAATGGTATGAAGCGTTGCGTTTTGAATAATCCCATTTATTGTTTTTTATTGAGAATTTTGTCTACCTACAAGTTAAGAAACTTTTAAGGGTTTAGGAAACGATATGAAATAAATAACTGAACTGTTGTATCCCAGTTCATTTATTGTCGTACATGGAGTAACAATATTGAGAGATCCCATCATCTCTACAAGTCAACAATATTTTTCTATTAAAAAATAGTAAAAAAATAAACGAATGTCAACGATAACGGGAGCAGAAACCGTATCTGCGAGAATATTCCCATTGTTTCAAAGGCGTATAATAATTGCATTACAATTTCTTACAGTTCAACACGGCTGAGCATCATGACCAATTGCGATGTGTCCTCTGTTGTTGTGTTCCGCCCCTATCGAAGCTGAGTAGAATTTATAGCTTTTGATGATTATTATCCAACTCATTTTTCTATCTAAATTTTATTGATTTGGAGAAAACAATGGCTAATCACTGTGACACATAATCCCCACTACCAAATGGTATATTATACACAACTAATTATTCAGAAGATACTAAGGGTACTAAATGCTTTCACGACTACTCTCGACCAAGTTGTTTAGAAGTCCTGACTTAAGCATCGTAAAAAAATGACATTTGATGTGGAACAAAAAATATAAATTAAGGTCATTAGAAGATATGGATCGAAAGCTAAGAGAAATTTATATAATTTTTTCGTCGAGTCCCCAACCATTGGCACAATTTTTTTTGCAAAGAACTAAATTCTCCATCCAAATAGCTACACTTTAAATCATAGAATATGGATAAAATATAAAAAAAAAAACGTGGTCCAACTACGTGAACTGGAATTGCATCATAATTATGTCGAGAAACTAGGGCGCCGGATCCGTTGTCCGTTGTTCTGTATAATTTAATGTCTTTCATACGTGCTGTATTATTAAGGTAGTCTTCTGTTCTCCTTTTAGTATAGCACTTAATTGAGTGAGAACTAATCAAGCATCTCGTCCAAACAGTTACAAGGTTAGACTACATTTTTGGAAGAAACAGAAAAACAATGTTGTGCCAAGACCATTACAGCATTCGTCATTTCGATTAGAATAACTAAATTATAGCTGTTGTTACGACAAAAGTATAACTATATAAAAAATTTAGCGACATTTGACATGAGGATAATTACGATTTAATGAATTGGAGGAAATGTTCCTCTAATGAGATGCACTATTCGCACTGGTCTCGGGTGAGAGTGCAACGAAGTCACTTAAAATTAAGTTGTGCATTGCCAAAATAATTTAGTAAGATTTGTAACCCTAGCAACCAAAATTGATAGAGAGGGTTGAGAATCATTTCACTCAATATTTCTACCTTGCTCTCGCTTGATGCCACAATTCCATCCTTCTGGCAGGCCACGACTCTTCCTTCAAAAATAAAAGAAATTTCGAGGAAGAAATAAGTACCACCCCTCGCAATTGAAATTTTCTTCAATATTCAGCACATATAGCCTGAATCGTATAGGCAATGGCCAAATCATTCGAAAGGCCACTTAGGGGTTAGTCGGGACTCACGCTATGCTCCTTGTGTCATGAGTAGAACTCTAGGTATATAGATTGAATTATTTCTACAATTTGGAGATAGGGTACGATTTTTAATTTAAAAGCCATATGGCATGGGGAGTAATAATAACTTCATAAAATACGATTAATTTTTACTAGGTGAATAAACAATGTCTATGTGTCTGAATTGTGTGAGACCATATTGATATTCTAATAGTGGAACCAAATTAGAGGTTGCACCGTAGGATTTCCCTTAATAGAACGACACCCATTATTATTCTTTCAAGAAAAATTCAGCGACAAACAATACAACTTATGTCGCTTAACCTTCCTTTGTAAAATTGGTAGGACTTAGCGGTGCTCTCTCTCATTGCACAGTTTAAATATTAGTTTTGCTTTGGCGATGAGGTGACCCTTCCACCTCGCAAAACGTCTGTCCTGAGAGACCTCGTACGCGAATCCTTCGTTACATACTTCTCCCATACGGTCGAGCCGAGCGCAGCAGTCGTCTGCTATATATGAATTTTTATTGATAACATACTCGAATAAACTATTTCCACAATTATGGGTCAAATACCTATCGCAACGTGTGAATAGAGTTCTCCAGAAATCGGGCTTGATATGGTGACCACCCCGTTTCGATGTCACAGTTAGCGGTG
>JAKUCV010001387.1:0-24253 GCA_028386065.3 Turnera subulata
CGTCAAGCCCCGAGACACATTTACTCCAACAAAACCCGAGCAAAGGAAAATTCCGACTTAAAAATTTATATTTCCAAGGAAAATAAATTAATTTCCTTAACCTGAATACCAAAAATTTTGCAAGGGTAAAATTGGAATTTAATACCGAAAATTTTGAAAATTCCGGAAAAAGTCAATTAACGAAATTCGGGGCGTTACATAGAAGGAGTGGTTAAACATTATTTGATGACTGAGTGTCTAGGGTACTTGTTTAGCTGGACCGGGACCATTAAATGCCGGAATATTTGCCCGATTCCAAGTTAATGAGTTGAAGAAGGGCCAAGATGTTCTTTTATTGGCACCAACTGAATAAATGCGTTTAAGGAATACTGTTTCTTGTTGTGAATATCAATCAAGAGAGGACCAGTGATAACATTCAATGATTTTCGACTCAACAATATCATTTAAGGAACCCAGACAGCCTAAAAGATTAGCAAAAGTTAGAAGAGAAATGCTTGGATAGCAAAGGGCTTGCAGGACTAAGACAACAATACCAGCACAAAATTGCGAACATGCCATAAATCACACCCACAAAGTCTGAGTAGAACACGCCTGCTAGCTAGTGTCTTATCTTTTAAGGCAGATTGAGAGAAAAGAACATGCCCAAATGTGTGATCTGCAAAAATTAAGAACCGAACAACTGGATAAGGAGAATAATGTCTTTAACCCATTTTTTTTATACTAGAAGAGTTTTCCGTCAACATAGGGGCTTTGATCAGCACCTGTTAAGGTGGACACCTTACCACCTGGGCATGCTCCATTCACATAACTAATAAAAGATTACTCTAAATTGCTAGAATTGCATACTAGCAATGGATATTTAGCATAAAAAAAACTAGCAAGGGATAGCGAAATCAAATTCTGTGGAACAAGACATGCAAGAGAGATAAAAAAGCATTAATAAATGATTTGCAATGAGTTGCACATGAAACCCAGAAACAAAACTACTTAAAGAAAGGAATCTATAGTTGTTCATTTGATTCCTCTCCTTATGGAAAAAAGAAAGACAATGGATTCCTATCTTAACCCAATAATGGAATTGCTTGGTCCTCCGACTCCACAGCAATTTTGGAAGCCAAGTTGGCAGTTGCAAATTACGACCGTAATGTCCACACCAACAATCACACCAGCACTTCAGGCGACCATCCTCCAGGTCAAAGATCGGAATAACACCAGAGCCGCAACCGCAATAAGAATAGAGCGGAGGAAGTACATAAGTAACCATCATGCCATCGGGTTTGCTTGGATCGATCACTGCAATATTTCTTTTCCAATTCAAAGCATAAAATTTATCATTGACGTATGAAACCCTATGAAAATGCCAATCCGTGATAATACTAATTGTGCAACGACCTACATCTCCTACCCTCCACACAGCCAATGAACAATCAGGTTGTAACACGGCCATCACTGTAAACCGGTCACCAATACGAAAGCTAGAACTAACAGCAACTTCACTTGGACCAACAATCGTAGGGCCATCATCACTAGGTACGAGGCAATAATCAAACAATAACTGGTTACTCTAAAGTCCCGCAGGTCAAAGACCATTCCTCTATATTTGATATCTATTGAACAGTTCAATGCTGTGACGATCATCATCACATCATCATCACTCGATTTCTTCTTCAGGGTTTGGGACAAAACCAAGAGCTCAGTGGTGCCGGGAAGATGAGCTGGTTGGAGGGAATAGACAGCCAACTCTTTGAGTGCATACTTGCAAGACTTGTCACCAAGGACAAGTGGAGGGAGGGTGAGGGATGGGATGATGGGAGGGAGAGGAGGAGTAGTGGAAGAATATCGCCTCCAGGAGCTGCAAACCGCCCGGAAATGGAGGATGCCGAAGTAGTCATCTTTAAGGCAATTCACGATCTTCTCCAAGTGCTCCCTTGGAAGATCGGACCACCGGCTGTACTGCGGTGGAGTCATGGAGGTTTCTACTGTCTGGGGTATACAAGGGCTTCTTTGCTAGGGTTTAGTAATTAAGGGAAAATAACTTTGCCAGTAATTTTATGGGAATTATATATATATATATATATATATATATATTGCAAAATCTACAAGGGCTTTTTTTTTTCTTGAGAAACCAACGGGGTATTTGAAATTAAATTTCCTAAATTAGGATTATTATAATGGAGTATCTCAAAAGTCACAACCCGTCTCACACTACAAACAAAAACAGATTGCAAGTAGTACAATCCTTAATTAGTGGAGTGTGAGTTGCAGCACTACTTCATATTTGGTTCTCATTATGGGGGATAATGACTCCGCGAGTCCTATATCTTTTTTTGAAATCTCATTTGAGTCCTAAAAAAAAAAACGACTCATTCGAGTCCTACAATGTTTTAAAAGAACACCAAACGAGTCCCCGTCCATGTTTCCGTCAATTTTTCGCTGAGCTGGCCGTTAACTAATTACGTGGAAAATAATATAAATAAAATAAAATTTGAAATAGAGTTAGAATTAGATTAACAATTCATAAATGACAATTAGTAACAATTAATGATAATTAGAATTAAATTAAGTTAACAAACTATACTAAAACCTACCCACAAATTCTTCCTCTTCTTCACACCCCCCTACGCATTCTGCCTCTCACTCACGCCCGACCACCCACCCAAACCCATTCTTCCTCTTCCTCCTACCCTTCTCTTTCTCTATCTCCCTCTTCCATTTCATCCTCTCAAAGGAGTGGTGCCGTCATGATGGTGGCAGCGAAGCACGAGTGGCTCGAGACGGCGATGACGGACGATGCTGTGGTGGCCGAGCTCCTCTTTCGGCCTCCTCCAAATCTGAGACCTTGAACACCCCTTCCCTCAGGTCCTTCTCTTTCATGCACACCCCGGCGCAGCATATCACCGCCCGCTCCAGCGCCTCCTTGAACTGTGCTGCCAGGCTGTAGCCCACGAAACCCCCGTAGCTGAGCCCCACCAGGCTCATCCGCCGCACCGAGTGGGCCTCCATCAGCAGCATCACGCTTCGCGCCTGGAATGCCTCGCTCCTATCGGGCAGCAGGTTCGGCTTCCCCTCCTTCAGGGCCTTGGGGATCCAACAGTGCATCACCATCCCGTCCCCCAGCTCGGTGGTGGAGGATCAGAGCCCCGATTTGGTGAAGACGGATCTGTACAACCAGTTCCCGGCCTCCGTCAAGTTGAAGCTGAAACACTTTGTCATTGTCCCCTTCCCTTCGATTAACTTTCTCCAAGCATACTGTGGTGTCATCGTCAGTGGCGATTCCCCTCAGGTGGGGCCGCCAGCTCCCGAGGTCGTGGCAAGGAGTGGCATCTGCGGGTAGCGCGAGATGCGACGTCGGTTTTGGGCGTCTCGGCTATGGATGTGTCCAGGTCGGAGAAGCGGGCTGTGCATCGTGCCGCCGCCTCCTGCATCGCCAGGTGAGTGCTGCGCCGGGCCCTTTTCCTTTTCCTCTTTTCTTTAAGCTTCTTCCTTTCTCTTATGTTGTTGTTGATTTGTGTTAATCGAGATGTGATATGTGCTGGGTTTGTGGCGTCGGATGGTGGTTCGGGTTTGTGTTGTTGTTGGTGTCGTCAGTGGTTGTTGGTTGTGGTTGGGCTGGTCGCCAAGGATTCGCCGTCGTTGTGGTGGTGTTCTTGTTCACAGCTCTGGGTTTCATCTCTTGCAATTTAGGTCCATTTATTTATTTATTTAAAAGAGATTAAGGATTTGTTTTGAAGTCTTTGATATGGCAGCCTATGTGGCACGACTGTGATGATGTGGACTTAAAAAAGTCAGAGATAACGGGAAAAATTGACGGAAACATGGACGGGGACTCGTTTGGTGTTCTTTTTAAACGTTGTAGGACTTGAATGAGTCGTTTTTCTTTTTTAGGACTCAAATGGGATTTCGGGAAAAGATATAGGACACGCGGAGTCATTATTCCCTCATTATGGTGCTGTCCAGATTCCCTCGAGGACTCCTTGATTCGATGGACTTGTTTATCTCCTGTTAGATGTAGGAGATCATGGTGTTTCATCAGCGGTCTCGCCACTTTGTGGACAATCTAGCTTGAGAGGAATAGAAAGATTTTTAGTGGGGTCGCTTCATATGCAGTGTTAGTTCGTGCATCCCAGTGGATTAAGGCGTTAATTACAAGTTGATATTCCATTTACCACATCCATGATCATTTCAAATGTAGAGAGCCTGAAGAATTGGAAGGGTACTGGGAGAAAATTTAAGCTATTAGAATGTAACTGATCTGCTTTAATTGATTGTGTGATCGTTGGATCGTGCGTCTATTACAGTAGATGTTTCAGTTGTAACTTCTTTCACGAGTACGCAGACATGCCCTGATGCATTTATTTTGTATATATTCTCAATAAATTCTTCGTTAGCATAAAAAAAATAGTCCAATCCCTATTTAGTAGAGCTAGGGTTAAGATTTTGTTATGTTAATATTATAAGTTAGTAGTAATTTTATAATTAATATTATAATTAACCACATTAAAATTACCTTTGGGAGATCGTTTAGTACCCAAAACGCAAAACGTTTCCTATACTCACTCAAAATTCTCTCATCTACCACCCTCCTAGGTCCTAACCCTACAGCACCATCTATATAAACTCTAGAAAGAAGCCCAAGTTTCTTATCAAACCCTAGAAAAGTAGAGCCTTCCATGGATCTTCCTCGTCCCTTACCGCAACTAAGGTGCTGGTAGCAAACCTATATATTGATAACCTACCCTTTCAATGGTCCGCTCTTGAGCTTCACTATATTCTGTCAAAATATGGTGAAGTGATCGACGTCTTCATCCCTGCTAAGCTCGCAGAAAACGGTAAGCGCTTCGGCTTTGCGAGATTCAGAGCATGTCAAGACATTCAGCGGTTGATCTCCTCCATTAACCACATCAAAGTGGGTTCTGGTTCCCTGCAAGCTCTCATTGCACATGGTCGACCCAAACCCAGTTCTTCCCTCCCCACTGTCCCAAAAACCCCTATTCCTCCTCCCACCCCTCCAACCTATCTTCAAAAAACCTTCGTCGACACCATTAAAGAAACACCCACCCTCACCCAAAAACCCCAGCCGACAACTCGTGACAGAGCCAACATCTCCTTCACCCCCTACCATGCGAATCTGAATGGCTCGCTGCATGCGCCTTTGATGTCCTTGCAAAACCAATGAACACTCATTCCGTCCTTTAAATTTCCTTCCCCACTGAGTTAAACTCCTTCCTCACATCAAATCAAGAATGGACTGTTCCTATCTTTGACATTTTAAGACATTGGCAACCAAAAGATGGCCCCTCCAATCGTAAAGTCTGGATTAGGGCTAAAGGCATCCCACTCCACACATGGTCCCATGGCTTTTTCCACACTTTGGTATCTAGTTTTGGTTCACTCACTTCCATCGCCTCTGAAATAGAGAACAAGTCCAAGCTAGATTATGCGGTCCTTCAAATTATGACCATAGTCTTTAAACCAATCTCCTGGGAGATCAATTCTCTTATTGATGATCTCTCCTTTCATATCAATATTGATGAAATCTTTCAAACCCCTAATGATACAATCCTCTCTACCACACCGCTCTTCCCCATTCTCGGTTATTCTAAGCCTTTCTCAATTAGCCCATCCACCTCCAAACCCCCCTACTCTCCTTGTCCACCCTCCCCTAAACACGTAGCCCCTACCGGCGTTGGACCTGTCGCCTCCTCCGGCCACCAAGCCTCTGATCCCTTCAACCTAATGCCCATCATCGACAATTCTACCCGACCAATGAATGATCACCCATGCTTTAACATTCTCAAGTTCCAAAGTCGCAGTGTCGTTGTCTTGGGTGTCACAAACCCGTCATGCAAAATTCAAATTCAAATTCCTCGGATTGGCCCACCACCATCGCCAACACTTACAATTCCCCATATAATTCTTCCACTTACTATATTTCCCCAAGTACCCACGCGTGCTGCTCCACTGACACGTCAGTTTCTCCCCCTAGGCTCCCATCCCCCTACCCCGTCATATCCTTAAACAATTCTGACCCGTTCCCTTTTACACCCAAACCACATATCCCCACCATCAAATGGGCCCAGTCTCTCCCAACTATCCACTTACTGGGTGATACCACTCCATCCAAGGCCACCCCACTAACAGTATCCAACCCACCCATTAACAATCAAAAAAGCCCATCATCCCCCTCAGTAAACCGCTCTGCTCATAGCCCATCCTCTCCCCGTGCCCAAAACCACCACTTACTAGGGGATACCACTCCCTCCAAGGCCACCCCACTAACAGTATCCAACCCACCCATTAACAATCAAAAAAGCCCATCAGCCCCTCACTTAACCACCCTGCCCACAGCCCATCCTCTCCTCATGCCCAAAACCACCATTTATCCCCTAGCTCCCTTTCACCCGCTACCCTTGACAGTTCCCTTTCTCCAACCACCCGTTCGAACCTCATCCTCACTAACTTGAATAAGGCTGTCAAGACAAGATACATCACCACTCGTAGAAAGAAAAAGAAAAATTCACCTCCCTCCCAACCCAATTCTTCCTCGACCAATGTCTCACAAGAGTCCCTTCCACTTCCAATCCGCTAAATTCACCCTCTTCCTTTGAAATTCCTCTTAGTGATTCTTTTTGCAGCAACGAAGCTGAGCAAACAATCCTTGTGGGTGATGCTCTGGGTTGGGACCGCTCTCACAACCCCACTGGAACAAAAATATAAGCCATTGCCCTGATCTCCAAAGAAGGCTTCGACTGGTGCAAATCTCGCACCATATAAAAGGTTCTTCTTTCATCTCTCCCTATCCGTGTCCTTTTTCTCCTTCCCATGTTTAGTTTTCTATCTTGGAACCTGAGGGGTGCAAACTCAGCATCCAAACAGTATGACATAAAATCCTTGGCTCGTAAACACTCGGCACAATTTATTTTTCTATGCGAAACCAAAATCCCTGACATAAACCCTTCCCACTGTAAAAAATTCTCTATCTTTTTAAACCATGATTACATTAATGTAAATTCTCATGGAAATTCTGGAGGTCTGCTCCTGCTTTGGGATGCAGACTCTTTTCTCTATCGTAATTCTATTTCAGGACAAAACTGGATCCTTTTGGAAGGAACATACGTGCATGGCAACTTGGACATCTGTATTTGCTACATATATGGCCCCTCCGACACCAACGAACGAATATCTATGTGGTCCGAACTTATCAGTCTGAAATCCTCTTTCTGCTTCCTTTGGCTTATCATCGGGGACTTCAACGAAACTCTGAACTGATAGCAAAAGTGGAAGATTATGCAGTACAGGGTCCAAAGCTCTTCACAACTTCATGCAATCACTCCGACTGTTCGAATTTAATCTATCAGACCGCTGTTTCACTTGGGCTAATTCTTTCGCAGCAAGCAAAATAGACAGGGCGATGGCTGAACCGGAATGGGTTTCACTCTTCCCTACCATCTGCTCGAAATCAGGTTTCAGAAATTCATCAGATCACTAGCCACTCATCTTGGCCCAAGATCGCATTGACTGGGTATTTAAACCCTTCAGGCTTTATCTGCTTGGTGGTCTCACCCTCAATTCAAAAGTGTAATCAAACAGATGTGGGCTAATGTCAACGAGCAGATACCTGGTAGATTCAAATTACTAAAGAAAATTAGTCTCCTTCGCAAAGAACTCTCATTATGGAACAAAACGGTCTTCGAAAACTCTGACTCTACTGTGGCACAACTGCAGCAGGAGATTGAATCCCTCGAATTGGCAGCCGAAACCAGAGCCCTTCTTCCACAGGAATCCACTGACCTTCTGGAAAAGAAAGATGAATTCTTCAAACAATCAAAGCTGAGGGAGATAACTTGGAGGGAGGCAAAAATCTTCGGTCCAGTGACTAAAATTAGGTGACCAAAACACTCGCTTTTCCACCTCACTGCTTGTGCAAGAGGTCGTAAGAACAAAATATCCTCTATCCTGGTTGGTGACAGTCTCCTTGACGACCCCTATTCTATAAAAAACGAAGCAGCTTCCTATTTCTCCACACTTTACTCTGAACCCTTTCCCTCTCGCCCATCCATTGGAAATTTCCCCCTCCCAAAAATCGACACTCAATCGGCTGAGTCCCTTGAAAGTCCCATCACTATGGAGGAAATCAAAGCTGCAATCTGGGACTGTGATAGCGACAAGGCCCATGGCCCTGATGGCCTAAACTTCATGTTCTATAAAAAGTGCTGGGATCTTCTTAAAGCTGATTTATTCGACCTCATCAATGATTTCTTTGCAACAGGCTCTCTCCCAAAAGGCTTGAACTGCTCCTACATAACCTTGGCTGCCAAGAAAAAAGAGTCCGAAACTTTTGACGACTACAGACCCATCACCTTGGTGGGAGGAATTTATAAGATCATCTCTAAAATCCTTTCACTACTCCTGAAGCGTGTTCACCCATCCATCATTAGCAGTCATCAATCAGCTTTTGTCAAAGGTAGATATATCCTTGACAGCGCCTTGCTTGCCTCAGAGGTGGTCCACATCCTGAAAAAAAGCAAAAGAGAAAGCGTTCATCGGGAAGCTTGACTTTCGAAAGGCTTTTGACTCAATCTCCTGGGACTACCTCCTTCAAATCATGGACATCATGGGCTTTGGTAAACTCTGGATCTCCTGGATTCGATCTTGCCTCCATTCCTCCAAACTTTCCGTCCTCATCAACGGGTCTCCATCTTTCGAATTCACCATTAGTAGAGGCCTTAAACAGGGAGACCCTCTCTCTGCCTTCTTATTCATCATCGCCTCTGAAGGACTTAACTCGATGATATCTCAAGCTGTTACGTTGGGAATTATCAAGGACATGTCCCTCAATGGTGTCTCTGTATCGCTCTTGCAATATGCCGATGACACCCTTATATTCTCAAAAGCAGACCAGCTATCCTTGCTTAACTTAAAACGAGTCATTAGATGCTTCGAGCTTCTCTCGGGCTTAAGTATCAACTTCCACAAGAGTGCCTTGATGGGTATCAATATTGAAGCGGATGAGGTTCGTTCAATGGCTTCTATCCTTCATTGCAAGGCTGACTTTCTCCCTTTTCACTATCTTGGGCTCCCCCTCGGTGCAAGCATGCACAAAATCGCAAATTGGAACCCCATAATCGATAAGATTAGAAGCAAGCTGAAAGCTTGGAAATCAAAATTCCTTTCGAATGCGGGCAGAGTAACCCTTATCAGGTCAGTCCTTTCCTCTCTTTCTCTGTATTTCCTTTCCCTTTTCAAATTACCCGTTTCTGTTGCAAACAAAATCACCAGGTTACAAAGGGAATTTTTCTGGAACGGTGCATCTGATCGCAACAAAATTTATCTCATCGCCTGGACCAAATTAGCTAAACCCAAAGAACTTGGTGGACTCAGCATCGAATCCTTGACGGCCAAAAACCAGAGCCTTTTTTTCTAATGGTTCTGGAGATATCTCAATGACCCCGTAACGGATTGCTTTCAGCTGATCAAATCCAAATGCGAAGCTTCCTCTAGCTCTATCCTGCCCTCTTTCATTCTTGTGAAATCTTCTCCAATATGGAAAAACATCGTCCTATCCGCAAGCACAAGCTAACTCAACTCACCTCCTCTGTCAGAAGAAATTAGCATCAAAATTGGTTGCGGTGAAAAGATCAAATTCTGGTCAGACACATGGAGCACCTTGGGACCCTTAAATGCCTGTTTCCCTCACCTGTTTCGGAACTCTCTGTTACCCGATAACTCCCTCGCATATTTCCACAATAACCTTATCTCAACTCCTATTGAGAACTGGCCTTTGGCGACGCAATCTCTACTCCTGGGAACGGAATGACTGCTCTCTCATCCTTGCTGATTTAAAAGAGACCCCCATATGCCCCTCCTCACCTGAAACTTTAATTTGAAACATTGACCCTTCGATAGGATTCTCAGTAAAATCAGGTTACTTGTTCCTGCTTTGATCATCTTCCCCCCAATTCCACATTCCTTTTGTTTGGCTATCCATCCTTCCTCCCAAAATAGAATGCTTTCTCTGGTTGCTATTCGTGGACGGAATCCCCACAAGGGACTCTCTGCTTCGAAGAGGTATCCTGTCAACTACCGACTCCAAATGCCCTTTCTGTACCCTCAAAACGGAAACCCCTCACACTTGTTTCTGCATTGCAACTTCGCTTGGTCTTTATGGCAGAAGATATGTACTTGGTGGGGAGTTCAGTGGGTAGTCCCCGCATCCTGTTCTCTTTGGTATAACCACTGGTCTTACCTTTCTGCTAACAGGACTAGCAGCGCTTGTTGGCTCACCATAGAAGCCGCTGTCATCTGGTCCATTTGGTTGGCACGTAACGACCTTATTTTTAACAACAAAGACACTACCCGTGACAACCTCTTTGACATCAGTCCTGTCCGAGTCACATGGTGGATCAAAAGTAGCCACCCATCCTTCCCATACACCCCATCCATGGTGATCTCCAACGCGTCTTTCATCAAGAATTGGAAGGGCAAGAATATTAGTCTAGCGTAACGTACCTGCTGGGTGTTTTGCCTCTGTTTCCCTGTATTTTAATTTTTCCTCTAGCTAAATACCCATCTTATGTCCTTCTCTTCTGTATTTTATTCCTTCGGATTTGATTGGCCAGCTTCCTATCGACCTATATATTCCAATCATTGTATTCTTTTCATGGTTCTGGCAATAAATCTCGTTTAGTATAAAAAAAAACTAAGGTGCTGGTCCAATCTTCCAATCGACCTCTTGGAGAAGATCATGAGCCGTTTCGGAAATACCTATCTTGCCAGCCTCCGCTTGAGGGCTGTTTGCCGCTCATGGCGGTCTTCCACTCCCCTCCGGCCCATGATGCCGTCCCTCCCCCTCCCCGGCCAATTGAGTGTAAATTACTCGTGTTACCATTTTGCACTCAGAGAATCCGCCGTTTATTCCCTCCAGCCGGCTGTTTCCGGCACCGGCGTCACCGCCACATCCTTGCTTTTGAGAGTCCAACCGGAGAATAGACGGGGTGATGATGTGATGGTCCTCAAATCATTGTTCTCTCCACCACCAAAGCCAAGCGAAGATGGTGGTAGAATAGTCTTGGATGTGCGAGAATTTAGAGTCAGTGAGGTGTGGTTTGATTATTTCCTTGACTCTATTGATGGCTTACTACCCACTACACTTGCAAAAGTTGCTGTTAGCTCTTCGTTAGGATTTTGTAAGATAGGCAGGGATGGGTTTACAGTGATCGCTTTAGTACCTAGTTCTAGAGTTATGTTGGCTATGTGGAGGAGGGAAGACGAAGAATGGACTATCATAAACGATGATCGCTTCAGGAATTTTTCGTTTCATAGTGTTGTATACCACAATGAAAAATTTTATGCTTTGGACTGGAGCGGAATGGTTGTATCTATCCACCCAACAGGCAAACCTGATTGCATGGATATTAGGCAAGTTGCTCAAGCAATGTGGAATCCTAAGCTAGTTAATGAAGGAAACTAGGGGCCGCTATACAGCGATAACTTTCTGAATTTGGTGGAAGTTTCCGGGGATTTGTTCTTGGTTTACAGTGATCGCAAGCTTCAGTGTCTAAGATACAAAGTTGAGAAGTTAAATGAGAAGAATGGCAATGGGTTAGGCCTGGGCGGAATGAACTCAAGAAATGCTTGATGTTTCTTGGCCATGGTCGATATGGTCCGTTCTCACTTGTAGCGAAAGATTTTCCCGAGTACAATCCCAACTGCATTTACTTTGAGAATCCTGGTCTTGATGATCCTCGTTTTGCTACTTGCCACCTCTTTCCTGTATTTAATTGTCATCATTTTAGTTCAAGAAGCTTTGGGCTTTTTGATGTGGAGGGTGGTTCTGTCAAGAATTGGTGTTACTATTACGGTTGTTAGAATGTACGAACTTGGCTCCGCAATTATGTGCAGCATTTTCAGAGGAATCCGTCGAATAAAAGGAAAAGAATTGATTGAACCTGCAATACTGAATATCTTGCGTGTATGCTGCAACAAGGTTTCTATACCATTTCTTACATAATTAAGAAGAGTTCATGGGTTTGATTTTCATTGTCGCATAAAGTTTTTTCTGCTTTATACCAAAGTTTTATAATCGTTACTGGTGCTGGAATGTTGCTTTCATGCCTTGCTTCATGTAACAACGTTGTTTCTTACTGTGTAATTATACTGCCTTGAGCTGCCTTTTACATTCAATAAAGTCGAATCGTTTCATCAAAAAAAAACATGGCAGAAAACAAGAGCCCTAGATATATAGTTTGGAAGCCTTCAGGTGATACCGTGCCACATTTTCGTGGGGTTGCTAGACGCAGTATTAGTTCGCGCATCCCTGTGGGTTTAAGGCGTTAATTACAAGTAGACATTCCATTTAGCACATCCATGATCATTTCAAGTGCAGAGGCTCTGAAGAATTGGAAGGGTCCTAGCTAGGAGAAATTTTAACCTAATGGAATGTAACTGATCTGCTTTAATTGATCCTGTGATCGTGTATCTATTATTGCAGTAGATGTTTCAGTTGTAAGCAGACATATGCTGAGCCTGATGTATTTATTTTGTACATTTCCTCAATAAAGTCTTCGTTAGCATAAAAAAAAAAAATCCAATCCTGAATTAGTGGAGCTGGGGTCAAGATTTTGTAATGCTAATGTCATTATTTTATAAGTTAATATTATAAGTAATTTCATAAGTTAATATTATAACTACATTAAAATTACCTTGGGCGATTCGTTTAATATTTCAAAACGCAAAACGTTACCTACTCATTCACAATTCTCTCCTAGGTCCTAACCCAACAGTACCATATATATAAACCCTAGTTTCTTAATCCACAGCCTAATTCGCAATAATAATCATGATTAGCATAAAAAACAACTAATCAATCCGAAAAAAAAAAACATGCCAGTAATACAAGCCAAACATCGCAAACAGTCTTATAAATCAAACCCTCAAAGTCTGAGTACGTTTATTATGGTAATTTCTCCATATGCCATTCGATGGGAACAATATGTATTGCAAATTAAGTCTGAGTAGAACATGCTAATCCCAACAGAATGCATCAACAACCCAAGGCTTCGAACAACCCATCAATCATCTACAAAAAAAGAAAGGACAACACAATCAGTAATCCAAGCCTAACATTACTTGCCAAAGCAGCCAAATCACTGTGTTTCTGATATAATTTATGGAAGATTTTATATTTGTCAGTATCTGACCTGCCGCCTCAATGCAGATTGAGATAAGAAAATCTAAAATGGCTTCAGTTAAACTCCACAAGAACTCTAAAATGGCTTCAGTTAATCTCCACAAGAACCCAAGAACTGAATTAGTGAAAGATAAAATAGATTAATATATATATAAATGATTTGCTACGAGTTGTTCATGGAACCCAGAAAGAAAACTAGTAGCATTCAGTGAATACGTACCTCTCCTAACCCAACAATGGGATTTCTTCCTCTTCCTCCGACAGCGCCGCAGCATTTTTGGGAGTCGCCAAGTTGGCAGTTGCCATTTACAGCCATGATATTCACACCAGCTCTTGACCCGACCATCTTCCAGATCAAAGATCGCAAAGGGAGAATGGATACAAAAATCAGTAAAATGAATGCAGTTGGTCTTGTTATACTCTGGAAAATCATTAGGCATAAGCGAAAACGAACGACAATATCCTGCAAAAAACAGGTGACCCTTCAGTTCATCCAGAGATGGCTTAACCCATCTGCCTTCCTTCTCATCCAACTTCTCAACTTCAAATCTAAAAGTACGGTCCTGTTTCCATTGTTCCAAATCTCCTTGCACCAGAAATAGGTTCCCCAAAGATTCCACTAAGATCTTAGGTTCCTTATACCGATCATGTTCCTTGCCCTTTCCCTGAGCAACTTGTCTTAGAGATACAATCTCCTTGTCTCGATCACTGCAATATTTCTTCTCAAACCCATAGCATAAAATTTGTCGTTGAGATACGAAACACTATCAAAGTGGAAACTACGCGGATCCTGGGTAATAATAGTCCAACTTTCCTCTCCCATCCTCCACACAGCCAATGAAGCAAAATATCTGGGCAAAACTGCCATCACCGTAAACCCTTTATCTTCACCAATATTACAAAGCCTTGAACTAACAGCAACTTCACGTGGATTAACAACTGCTGAGCAACCATGACCACTAGGTACAAGGTGGTAATCAAACCCCATCTCGTTTACTCTAAAGTCCTGCAAGTCAAAGACCTTTCCTCTATATTTGAAATTTCCCCCATCTAGTGGTACCGGAGAGTTCAATAGTTTAGGGATTATAGGAATATAGAGAATGATTTTGAAAGGCACAAATGATGTGCAGCCTGTATATTCATTAAATACTAGAGTTAGGATACATGGCATAGAACTTTACAGTCATTAGGTTACATGAGTTGTCAGTGATGAAGTGATACACAAGTTACTAACAGAGCTTATCTATAGGCTAAGGCTTATCTTCTGATGACTTATCATTCGGTATTATCTGCTGAGAATTATCCTTTACTAACATTCCCCCGCAAGCTGAACCGGGAAGTATGCAGAGGTTCAGCTTGGACCGAAGTTGTGCAAAGCGTCTCGAAGGCAGCGGTTTGGTGAGTATGTCCGCCAGTTGGCTCTCACTGTTGAGAAAACGAACCTGTAGCTGCTTCTTATTCACTCTGTCACAGACAAAGTGATAATCCAAATCCACATGTTTTGTTCTAGTATGTTGAACCGGGTTTTGGCTGAGATAAGTGGCTCCAATATTGTCACACCATAGTACCGGTATTGAGGTGTGTATCCCTAGCTCCCGGAGCAAAGACTGTACCCAGATCAACTCAGCACTCCCATCAGCAAGTGCTTTGTACTCTGCCTCAGTGGATGACCGGGCAACTGTACGTTGCTTGCGAGATGCCCATGAGATGAGGTTTGCTCCTAAAAAGACGAGATAACCAGCCGTGGATTTCCTGTCATCAATATTTCCTCCCCAATCGGCATCAGTATAAACTGAAACAGTGGATGTGGTGCTCGGTTCATGATGTGGCTTGTCTGCTGCAATAAACCCCTGTGGTTGAGCCATATACACGTCTTCAGCTATTGTTCCGTGAAGAAAAGCATTCTTCACATCAAGTTGATGTACCTGCCAATTATGGGAGAGAGCATGGCTGAGCACAATGCGAATTGTAACAGGTTTAATTACGGGGCTGAATATCTCTTGGTAATCAATCCCATGTCGTTGGTGGAAAACCACATTCATTGTAGAATCATATGGTACCAATGTCCAAGTCCTATTACTGAGCAAGGCATTCATTTCATCCTGCATAGCATCACGCCATTCTTTGTAACGGGAAGCGTCAGTGTACGAAGTCGGTTCAGTTGTTGGTGCTCCAGATTTTTGGGTAAGATAATTGGAGGGAGAATAGCGTTGAGTCGGTTTTGGGTTTATGCGGAGGGACATTCGGCGAGGTGGTGAAGGAGGGTTTAGTGCAGTATCAGGAGATGAGGAGGAACTCTGTGCATGGGCATCAGGGTCGGGAAAAAGCTGTCTTGGAGAGATATCTGTGTGTGTGGTTTGCAAAGGAGTATCATGGACCGAGGATGGAGATGAAGAGTTGGGTATGGTTTGGTGTGAGGATGAAGGAGTAATGGTGTTTAATGGAGAAGGAGAGGGCGAAGAAGACAGACCCCGATGTTGATGTTGCATCTCTGTTGCAGGGAAGAAGACAGATAAGGGCACAGACACCCACTGTGAGGGAGAAGGAGTTTGTTGTGGAGGTGGACTGAACTTTGGATATGGAAAAATATCCTCATAAAAACGTACGTGACGTGCTATGTATAACCGTTTTGAAGTGAGATCCAAACACTTATAGCCATGATGAGATGAGCTATATCCTAGAAAAAGACAAGGGGTTGATCGAAAAGAAAGCTTGTGAGTAAGATATGGTCTAAGATGAGGATAACAGAGGCAACCAAACACACGTAGAAACGTGAAATCAGGTTTGTGATGGTGTATAATCTCATATGGGGACTTTTTTTGTAAAACCTTTGTGGGGAGTCTATTGATGAGAAACACTGCCGTGTCAAAGGCATGTGTCCAATATGTTAGGGGAAGATGTGCCGTGGCAAGCAAGGTCAGTCCAAGTTCAACTATATGTCTGTGTCTTCGTTCAATGGACCCATTTTGTTCATGAGTGTGTGGGCACATGACCCTGTGCTGTATACCTAGTTGTTGGAAAAATTTACTCAAGGATCTATACTCACCTCCCCAGTCAGTTTGTATACTCTTGATTGTGGAGTTAAACTGACGCTCTACTCGTGCCCGAAAAAGAGAAAAAACATGATAAACATCAGATTTTCGTTTAATGGGATAAAACCAAATAAATTTGCTAAAATCATCCAAGAAAACAACATAATACTTGAATCCATCAATACTAAAATGAGGGGAAGGTCCCCAAACATCACTGAAAACCAAATCCAAGGGCTTAACGGAACGATGGGTACTAGATGCTAAATGTAAACGTGATGATTTCCCTAAAGGGCATGCAAGACAGGTTTGTTGAAAGGAACCTCATGCAAGAGGAATTGAATAATGCTGAAAAAGAAATTTTTGAACTTGAGAGTGTGGGTGTCCCAGTCGCTTGTGCCATGTATCTGCTCCAACCCGAACAGCCGAGAGTGCAAGTGATGGGAATGCCGCAGGTTGAGAGGTAAAATGGTACAAACCATTGCTACTCGTGCCTGGAATGAGGGGAGTCTTGGTGGTGCGGTCCTTGACAAGAAAGAAAGCTGGGTGAAATTCAAAAAACACATCATTATCGCGAGAGAATTGTTGGACAGATAACAGTGATTTGGTAATAGCTGGTACATGTAAAACATGATTAAGGAATAAAGGTCGAGTGTTGGAAGGAAGGAGAGAGTTACCAACACACGATATCTGAAGATCATGACCGTTACCGACTTGCACAACATCACCACCTGTGTACTCAGAATACGGCTGGATGCTATGTTGATCAGGGGTGACATGATGGCTTGCTCCAGTATCAGGAATCCAGTGTTGAATAGAGTAGGCTGTGTTCGAAGGAGTAGAAGGCGCACTATAGCGTTGATAACAAGTATTGGCCTTGTGGCCCACTCGATGGCATATCTGACACCATGGCCTCCCGGAATCCGGGCCCTTGTTAGGGCGATTGTCATTGTTTGACCAGGAAGAGCCTCCACCACGATTGTTACGGCCACGTCCTCGTCGCCCACCACGGCCACGATTGTCATTGGTTGTGTAAGATTGACGGGTGGCGGCATTAACAGAGGGTGGCACCGGGATTGAAACATCCTTGGAGGCAGTCTCAGTGGGAGAAGAAGAGTCAAGAGACAGTGTCTTGACCGGGTCATTATGAAGAAATTCAAAGCTCAGCAAGGCACCCTGTAATTCAGAGAAAGTGAAGGGCTCCGGTCGGGCAGTAACAGTGGTGGCAAAGGTCTTGAGTTCTGGTTGCAAGCCACGGATGAGACTGATCTGAAAGTCAAGAGGAGAGAGAGCCTGTCCACTCGCAGCGAGCTCATCAGAGTATCGCTTGGCCCGATTCATGTATTGAAGAACCGGTTCAATAGGATTTTGAGAAATCTGCTGGAGAGCTGTATGGATAGCCATACGGCGAGCCTGATTTGGAGAGGCAAGAGAGGATTCCAAAGCATCCCAGGCAGCTTTGGATGTATATTTGCCAACAACATTAGGAAACACCTCTACGGAGAGAGAGGAATTGATGCAGCTGAGTATGGCTTGATCCTGTTGGATCCAGCGAGCATAAGCCGGATTAGTTTTGGCAACACCATCTGCACCAGTGACAGTGGTTGCCGGACAAGGAAAATGTCCGGTGACATAGCCAAGAACTCCTTGACCAGCAAGATAGGGCTCCATTTGAGCCCTCCAAAAAACATAATTGGTATGGGACAGTTGGATGGAGACTGAGTTATGGGAGTTGGTAAGAGACTGAACTGAGTCTGGTGGTGCAACATGCAAAGATGCGGGATTGACACCAGAGCCAGAGGAGGCACTGGAGGCTGTAGGAGAATCAGTGGCCATGAAAAAGAAAGAGAGGCTGCAACAAAGAGTGTATAGGTGCGGTTAGGCAAATGATGGCTCCGCTACCATATAGGAATATAGAGAATGATTTTGAAAGGCACAAATGATGTGCAGCCTGTATATTCATTAAATACTAGAGTTAGGATACCTGGCATACAACTTTACAGTCATTAGGTTACATGAGTTGTCAGTGATGAAGTGATACACAAGTTACTAACAGAGCTTATCTATAGGCTAAGGCTTATCTTCTGATGACTTGTCATTCGATATTATCTGCTGAGAATTATCCTTTACTAACAAGGATCATCACCGCATCGTCTCCCGATTGCTGCAGGGATTGCTTCAAAAGCAACGGCGGTGTGGTGGTGGAAAGACGAGCAGGTTGGGCGGAATAAACAACCAACTCTTGGAGTACATACTGGTAAGAGTTGTCACGGTAGACAAGGGGAGGGAGGGTACTGAGGGATCGGATCCTGGGAGGGAGAGGAGTGGATGAATATCGCCGCCAAGAGCTACAAACGGCCCGAAAACGAAGAACGTCGACGTAGTTGTTTTGGAAGCAACTCCCGATCTTCTCCAGGAGCTCGCTTGGGAGATCGGACCACCGGCGGCTGTGTTGCGGTGGGGTTTGGGGACGACGAGGAGCCATGTAGGCCTCTAGCTAGCTACTTTCTAGCTAGGGTTTCTTTCTTTCGTGGGGTTTATGTGTTTTTGCACGTAGTTTACATTCTCCAAAATCAACAAAGTTAACGTATTTGAAATTTCCTATTTAAGGTTACGCTTGAGCATCACACGACGAACCTCGTTTTAAGAATATAAATTGCAACTGCCAATACGCTTATTTATAACTTTGATCCCCTGATAGAATTAGAATCGGTAGGTAGGAGGGAACACAATACGCTTATTCATAACTTTTTTTAGAGGAGGTGTTCTTATGTCGGCCTGTGATTTTCTTTTCCAAATCCGAATTGGATTAGGAATGGCAAAGGCTCTGCAATTTCGTTTTTTTTTTTTACGAAATAAACTAGTTGAATGCTCGCGCCTTGCTACGGGATGTCAAGTGAAAGCAACAAAAAAAAAACAAAAGTTGATAAACCAGAAAGTATTGAATTAGAATTTGAAGAAAAAATTCACCTTTATGATGCCGCTGTGTATCATTCCCATGATGCCCTTCCTTTTGCAGCAGCAACATGCCATACTGATTGTTTTTTGTAATACAAAAAAAATAATAATAATGAACCCATACAGAAGTAAGATGTTTTGCCTCTTCCAAATATTAACAATAAAACATCCGTTACTTTATCAGGTATAAAGAAGACTACAATACCTTTTAAGCCTTTCTAGGAATTGGTTTAGCGCCCAAGCATAAGGAATAGGTGGAATCTCAATTTGTTGGATAGGAGTGTAATAGGGAGAAATTAAAAGATATATAGAAGAACTAAGCAAAAACTATAGAGGCGGCAAAGGAGGCTATGTTGCTACAGATGCACTGATGATGAGACTATAATTAAATGCTATGGTAAATATAATGGTGGGAACCGTGGACAATTACCATGACTCTAAGCCTGCTAAGCGTATTAGCAAGGGAAAAAAATTTGATGCAAGGGAAAAAAATTGATGCATGCAATTATAAGGCCACTGACAGGGGAAAAACTGGGCAAAGATACATCTTTATATTCAGTATCCAACAAACCATGGGAAAACAAAATCAACTGGACTCGATAGGTTCTACATGTATGGTTCAAAGAAAAAAAGGCGGCCAACACATTAGTGGAACTAGCATCAAAAAAAAAAAAAAAAACACATTAGTGGAACGGAGCATCTATTTGACAAAAAGATGGAAGTCAAGGGGAGACATCCTAAGATTTACTCTAGACAAACACCAATGGATGGTATTCTGAATCAGCATTGCAAAAATTTCCGAAAATAAGTCCGTTTCCTGAGCTTCTATCAGAGCGCTAAGTGTGTGTTCATCTGTATAGAAGACCAATTATCGGTCCTGGTGTTGGCACAACGGAATAGGCGCATCTTTTGCGGCCAAAAGCTGAACCAATTACCAATCAAATATATAAGTAAAGTATGACTTAAGGACTTATCATGTATAAGGATTTACATTAGGGATTGTCTTTACTAAGGTCAAGAAAACAGAATTTAAATGAAGTGAAGTAGTTGCTGATGTAATAAATAGTCCTAATTAGGCTCAAAGAAAACGTTTTCATGCTAAACTGCCACAAAAGATACACAGAAGCTTCATGTATTGCATTGCTTTAATCATTTTGTATGTTCTAGTATTCCAGGTGATCTTATTTCTCCCATGGAATATAAAATATTCCTTCAAATGCTACTGGAAACCTCTTAAGTCAGAGAATACATGGCCATGCATATATGAATTTTGTGCTAATTCTGAAAATCTGGCTAGATTCGCGTTTGGCATTCTACTAATTATCTATTTTAGAATCATTTGTAAAGAAATAAACCCTTAAAGAATATTCCACTAATGTCTTTTGTGTTGAATTTGTAGTGTTATAACATTTTTTGCTCAATCAATAAATACAATGCTGAACGTCTTCACAATAATTGATATCAAGCTACCTGGCAAGGACTTGTAGCAGCCGTAGTAGACTTAGGAACAAAAACAATCTTTCTTTGAATTTTCTCTAGCTCAGTATGTTTGGTCAAGACGGCTCATACTCCTGAAGAAGGTAACATGACCTGCATGAAAGCAAAGCATGCAGGGAATAGTGAATGGACCAGGAGTTAATATTTGTACTGAACCAAACTCCTAAAAGTTTCTGACAGGCATCCAAAATGAAAGACAGGGTACAGGCAATCTCAGCGGACCATTAGCAGTCATACTTGAACATGAGTTTCAAGAATTTAGTGCCCTTTCACCACCATTTTTCAACAGCTTCTCTGTTGCTGCATTACCCGATTATGTTCTGAAAAGGAACAAACACAACATCAAAGAAAAGATATTGATGAATCAATGTCGTGAGTTAGCATATTGATTTCGCAGATTGTCAAAGGTGGTGAAATCCTGCTATTTAGTAAACTAGTATGTTACCCGCGCTTTGCTGCGGGTGATGTAAATTACCTAAGTTATAATTATTTCTAAAAAATTGTTAATAATTTGAGAACATGTTACCTAACATAACGAAAGTTTAACAAATTAGGAATTGTGCTAACAATTTACTCCAGCTAAATAATACTATAGAGTTTTGAGGAATTTTAAGGTTTTTAAATCTTCATAGTATCTTATTGTTAAGGACATAATAAAACTTTGGAAGTCCAATGATTTTTAAAATTATGAAACAAATTGTTAAATCTAAAATTTATTGATTCAAAAAGAAACATCAACCTACATTAGAGTGTCATACATTTTAATTTATGGTGTACTCTATAAGATTAATTCTTACCAATTTAAGAAAAAATTTGTAAAGGATTAAATGAAGAAAAGAAGAAATAATCGTGTTCCTAAAAAAAAAAGAAGAAATAATCGTAGAGTTACTCCTTAGACTTCTCTTCAACTCAGAATTCTATATAAAAAAGTGAGCAAATCAATTTTGCCGAAATGAATATATTTTTTAATTTTTTTCCTACGATTATATTCAATACCAGTACCATCATTGGGGAAACAAAAAATGGAGAACAATAACTATGACAAAATAATGCCAAATGATAAATGCACGATTATATTCAATACCAGTACCATCATTGGGAAACAAAAAATGAAGAACAATAACTATGACAAAATAATGCCAAATGATGAATGCAAACAACAACAAAGAAGAAATCAAAATGGTTGATTAACAAAATAAGATGAAAACATAAAATGAACATTGAATGATGCACATCACCTTGTTCTTCCGTCATGCATCATAAAATGGACACTGTCACCATCTCAAGCACAACGATCCCGTAGCTATAAATGTCTACTTTGGAAGAAATGGGTAGATTGGAAATCTATGTAGGAGACATCTAGTTCCTCTAATCAGTGAGAAGTTTGAAAGTCAAGGTCATTTATGTTTAGTCAAGGAGCATTATGTGGATTTACATTACAGTGCAACACTCATTCTTCGTGTAATAATATGCATCCTTTTTGCAATGCCTACATCGATCTCAATTCTCTTTTGCCAAATTGGAAAGAGATCAGGAAGGGATTAGAAAGAAATCAAGAGATGCAGAGTGAGGGGAAATCTAAAGGTCAAGAAAAGCCTAAATGAGGCATGAGAAGATTTTTGTAGTAAAAAACGTGTTCTCCATTAATCTTTTTGCTTCACTAATTTATGCCACCTGTATCATTGCATACATCTAATACATTAAAAATCAATGAAGCGGTGGCAAAAGAAAACAACCGATTAATCTTATTTTTGAGCTTCCTATTCAACCAGCACGAACATCAATAACTCCAGTTTGGTTTGTTTAGTTGGGAATCTATATTTACACTCCTCCCATTAATAATCGCACTCCATTTTAGAATTGCTTGGTTAGAAAATGACGTAAATATCCTCATGATTTCCTTCTCATTTATTCTTCCGGTTACTATTCCATTTCTTTTCCATCACCACCTGAGCCAACCTCCACCGAACCACCACCTTCCCCTTCCTTTTTTTTTTTTCTTTCTCTCCTTCAAGTCGCCAGCTACTGCCTTCATTGAAGGCGTCCCCCACCATCACACCCAGCTCCGGCGAAGTGCTGCACTTTCATGGTAGCGAGGAGGTTTGAGGAGATGCTCATGGCGGCGATTTAAGGCGGCGAGCAGCTCCTCCATCAGGAAGCGCTGGTGTGCGTTGTTGTTGGCCTAGAAGAACGCGGCGACGATGGCGGCTTTGGCTCTGGTGGAGGTGCATTTGGGAGCAGATCTTGAAGACCTCGACGGATCTGGACGGGTTCTTCAAGGGTCTTCCGCCGGCGGCTTCGTGACGGAGGAAAGTGGCGGCACGGCAGAGGCGCGAACAGGGGACGGCGAGATGCGGCGGAGCGGCTGCTAGCGAAGGATGGCGGCAACGTGGTGTTGTAGTAGCAGCAACTCGGGTGGCGGCAGCAGCAAAACGACGAACTCGCTTCGTCGGGCGTCGCGTGATGGTGGAGACGCAACGATGGCTAGCAGCGGCGAGGTGGCGGTCTACTGCAGGTGATGGGTAGGGTGCGTGTGTGGTTTGTTGTTGTTATTTTTTGTTCTCTTGATCTGCTCTGAATTTCTATTTTTGGGGAAGGAGTCATTCCTTTCTACTAATTATTCAGGCATATTCTTGAGTTTGAATGGTGCCTATTTTTTAAGTAGTTCTATTGTTTTTTAAGTAGTTCGATGACCTGGTGGATGAGTTCTCGGTTAGGCGAGGAGTCCCACCTGAACCAGTAGCTTGTGTAGCAGTCGAAACAGTCGCAGTCAAAGACTGGAGCTTTGTGGTTGTCGTTGACGGTGCCGTTGTTTTTGCTGGTGGGTAGTTTCTTAGATGACTTTTTCTTGGATTCTTGAATAAGAGAAGAAGGGTTCTTGGAGGTTGCGGTGGTGGTGGTGGTTTTCAAAGAGCGGGTGATCATGTAAGCAAGAACTTCACGGTCTTGGAGTGAGAGGATGGAAGCGAGAGCAAGAATGGCTGCAGGGAGGAGGCTTAACAGGGAGAGGAAGTCTTTCTGTTTCTCGCCTCCTCCATTAGTAGCAATAGATGATGAAGAAGAAGAGGAAGGAGGAGGAGGAGGAGGAGAAGAGGAGGAAGATGGGTTGCTCGGCACTCTCCATCTCCACCAGGAGTATATGCTCTTCCAGAGCGTAGATATATGATCTTCTAGATCGTAGTAAAGCATGCGTTCTTCAGGAACGTATTCAAACTTATGCTCTTCTGGAGCGTGTTAATCTTTTTCTCATTCCGAGATTGTACTATCATATGCTATGTGTAATAGTTGACATTGAAACACCCGTGTCCCAATTTTACAAATAAAATTCTTAAATAAAGGAAATTACCAAAATACCCCTGTAACCCGAGACTCGAAAACCAATATCAACAATATCCAAAAATTCTCAATAAAAAGAGATGTCATAACAACATAGTCAAACCGGCTTAGCAAGCCTCAAATCAAACCCGGCATCCTGCCGATACATCACCAATACTAAATCCCGGCAATCCGCCGATAAAATAATCCAAAATCAATAGAGACATCTCAATAAAAATTCCAATGCAGCGGAAGAAACACACGG
>JAKUCV010001389.1:0-16881 GCA_028386065.3 Turnera subulata
AGAACAACAATTTCCATCCTTCACAAATCCAACTAAAAAAAAAAGAAACAAAACAACACAAAACAAACAACACACCATACACCAACCGACGCCGTCCCTTCCTTTTCTCCTTATTTTCTTTTCTTTTCGTTTTTTTTTTCTTCTTCTTTTCTCTTCCTACCCCCCCCCCCCACCGTGAACCTCACTGCCGGCCACCACCCTTCACCAAACGCCGCCACCAGTGCAAGCCATCGCGCCTCGCCGCCGTCCTCTCCCTCCTCATCTCCCTGCCGCGACAGCACCTGCAGACCGACGACACCGACGAAGCCGGCCTCCTCCTCCCTCGACGAAAAACGCCACCGCCGTCGCCCCTGCGTGCCGCCTTGCCGCTGCTGTTCACCCGTCGCGCTGCCTCTGCCGTGCCGTCGACCGCATCGTCTTCGTGCCGCCCGTGACGCCGCAGCCTCGCCCGCTCCTCGCCGCCGTCCCGTCGTTGCAGGTGAGCACGACCCGGCTACATGGAGCCCGGGTCGAGATGACCCGCGTGAGGGAAACGGGTTGGGAGAGTTAGGGTTGGATTTGGGCTTGTGGAAATTGGGTATTTGGGTTTAGGTGTAGAGTGGGTTGGGCTGCGACTTGGGTTAGGGATGTAGGCTAGTGGGCTTGGATAGTGTATGGGCTTAGCAACAGGGTTGGGCAGATGTGTTGGGTTGCTGGATTTTTAGTTGTGTTGGGCTAGGATAAATGGATCTGGGTTAGGATTGGGCCTGGGATTTGGATTGGACTGGCCCAGTCCGGAAAATAAATGAAAAAAAAAGAAGAAAATATAATTGTGAGGAATAAACCTGAAATTAAAAAAAGAATATGAAAATAATATTTTGGGGATGTTAGGAAAATATAATTATGGAGTTAATGGAAAATATAAATTTTGGAGAAGTATATGGTATAAGGGAAAATTAATTTTGGAAAAGGTATAAGATATAAAATAATTGTTAAGAGGGAAATAATTGGAGAATATATATACTTAGGGAGTTATAATGATTTTGAGGGAAATAATTTACGGAAGAGTAATACATAGTAGGTATTGTACCGGAATAATATCAGGAAGTAAGTATAGGTATAAGAATAGTATTATTTTGATGTTTACGAATAAACGGAGAATTGTGACGGAAATAGAAAATAACCCGGGGGAGTAACCAAGACAAGTCCGTATTTAATTTTCGTAAATACAGTAGTAGCATGACATTGCATATCACTTATATGTGCATATTATTTGTTTGATATAGGAGTTGATAACGAGCTGATACCTGAGGAGCCGGACTTGGAGTCAGTTGGACAGTTCCAAACCTGATATCGGCTAAGGTGAGGATGGATAACCTTGGATATGTACCTGTAATGCTGTGTATGAATTTGTTGTTTGCTTGAACTGTTTATTAGCTGCTATATGATTGCTGTGGAAACTGTTGATGTTACTGTTGCTATTTGTTGATGTGGTCTTGCCATGAAGTTGTTGGAATATGCTGTTGGTTTGTGACATTGTGAGAAAATATTGACCTGTTGATTGTGAGAATTTGGAAATAAGAAATTGTTGGCTGGTTGAGTTAGAGAAGTAAATTGTGATGATTAAAGTTGAGTTATGATGATAGAGTATTGGGATTGGAAATTAATTGGAGATGATGATATAATTGTCACTTGGGAAGTAGAGGTACGACCCGATGGTTTGATAATTAATTCTGTGATGCTATGGTTGGTTACTTGTGTTGGATGACATGATGATGACTGTGGTTGGGGTATACCAAATACCCAGTGGCTCGGATATGCCGAATATCCGCAGTGGCTCAGATATGCCGAATATCTGGTTAGTATGTTGTTGCCTGAGGTTGGGGTATACCGAATACCCAGTGGTTTGGATATACCAAATATCCGGGATTTGAGATGTGGATTGGTTTGACCTAGCATCCGGAANTAATAATTAAGCATTCTTTTGGTCTTGGTTAGTTGCTTTCAGTGGTTTTGTTGTAATGTGATTGGTTGTGTTTGCTGCTGAGAATGTTGTGCTTATTTCGAAAGTGTTACAGTTGAATATATCTCTGTTTATCCTTCGTCGGTGAGCACTTCGGACTTACCCCTCGCCTGCGGGGTTTCATCCCGTAGGTTTGGTTGATCGTAGTTCAGGTACGATGTTCATTGGCTGCTGCTTACTTCTCCACCTGACCCGGATCCATACCCCGCTGCATCTGCATTTTAGTCTTCCGCTGCTTGTCCTTCTATTGTGTAATTGCTGTAGTTGCTGTATTATATTTGATGATGTTTGGATTGGTGTGTTGGCTAGAATAATGGTCCCCGAGATCGGGTGACGGACATTGTATTGAGGTTTGCCTGTAATGTATTTCGCATTGTATAACTGTCTGCTACTGTAGTTGGAACAGTTCTGGCACGTGTTTACCCTGTACGGTAAATACGGGTCGGGGCGCTTCAAAAAAAGTATAATTTTTTCTTGAAGTGTGGAGAAGAAAGGAGGGAAAAAATACAAAAGAACAAAAGTAGATAAAAAAATTAAATTTTCGAATTTTTAAAATTAAAAAATAATTTAAATTATTATTTTTAATTTTTTAAATTTTAAAAATAATTTGTATTTTTTATAATTTTTAAATTTTTGGTGTTGAGAGGGAAGGAGGAGGAGGACAAGAAGAAGAAAAAAATAAAAAGAGAAAAGAAAAAAACATGTGGAGAAGAAACGTTTAAATTTTTAAAATTAAAAAATAATTTGATTTATGATTTTTTAATTTTTTAAAAATTTTTGTATTTTTTTATGATTTTAAAATTTTTTATCTTGGGAGGTAGAGTTATTTGTTTATTGGAGATTTTTGAATAGGGTTCCGGGTTGGGTCGAATTTTGGGTGGGTAAACTGGTTTGAATAGTAAAGTGCTAAATTTAGGGGTAAAATCGGTAAAAAGGACTAAAATCTTAAAAAATTGACCAACTGAGGGATCAAAACCAATCAAAACTCAACACAAAGATAAATTTCAATTCGAGAAGGCAACACATGGATGAGTTCTTCTATAGAGCAAGCCCCCCAGGTGGAAGGTGACATTAAGGTAAACTCCCCAGGTAAACTATAGAGCAAGCCCCCAGGTGTCTGCGAAGGCGGATGACCCTTTTGGATTGGCAGAGGTCGTGGCGTCTGTGTCCAAGAAGACAAAGAGGAAGTTTGCACCAGTTGCTCTTGATGGGGTCTCTCCCTGTGGGACCCACCATACCAGGTATTGTTACAAAAGGAGCCTTTTTTTGTGAAGGCTCTCTCCCCGAGGGACCCACCATACCAGGTATTGTTACATCACTCCCTCCGCCCGATTAAATCCTTTACCATGCTGCAGCACTAGGGATTCGAACTCGGGACGTGATGCTTTTTATCCCCCTCAAGGAGAGCACCTTCACCAATTCAGCTGAGGGGGATAAAAAGCATCACGTCCCGAGTTCGAATCCCTAGTGCTGCAGCATGGTAAAGGATTTAATCGGGCGGAGGGAGTGATGTAACAATACCTAGTATGGTGGGTCCTTCGGGGGGAGGGCCTTCACAATAAAGTTCTACCAAGGGTAAAAAAACTTGCTTTAACATATATTTAGTTTAGAACTCTACCTTTGTTACGTAGGGATGGCAAAAATCCTCATATGTGCGGATCCCAGCGGGGATTCTCTGCTAGTAGGGCGGGGATGGGGAATTTTTTTGTCCCGCAGGGCAAGGATAGGGGAGATTTTGTACCCGAAGTTGATTGGGGGACGGCGGGGACAACGGGGATCACATTACCTGCCCCGCGAGCCCCGCAAAGTATGAAATTACTATTTTATCCATATTTCACTAATGGATATATTTTATTAATCTTGATATTTTGGTGTATATAAATTATTAAATGTGAAACTTTGGAGATGAATTTGTTATTATTTTGTGTTGAATTGGATATTATTTCTATTATTATTGTTATTTGTACTGTGTTTAAATTTGCATTTTTGTCCAAAAAAATTAAAATAGTCATTTATAGTTGGGGAATGAGGATCCGCAGAGATCGCGGGGAACAGGGCAGAGACGGGGAGAAACTTATGGTGTGGGGGCGGGGCGGGGATTATTCTATGAGCTAATTCTCCGTCCCGTTACAATCCCTACCTTTTAGTATAACCAATGTAAGTGACGTCAATTAAATTTATGAATTACTATCTATAATATCTAATCTCCACTGTTTTTTTGACAACATAATGCCAATTATTTTTTCCAACGGATTAGCAAATTGGGCGTAAGTTAAGATACCAATTAGCAAATTGCAATGCTACCACTGTTTGAAAAACTTTCTTGACATATCATTAAACTGTTCTTAGTAAAGTTATCTGTTTATTATATAATTTTCGGTTTTCCAAAAACAAAAGGGGAGATGCTTCATTTTTATCATAAATTAGTTGTTTATGTCAACTTATTATTATAATCTTCTTTCAAACAGCCCCTTTCCGCCTTTCGTGCGCAGTAGGGCTAGAGACCTTCGCCACCAATAGAGCACAACCGTAAAAAAAAAAAGTTTGGTCCTAATTCTGTCACGTTGTCATTAAGCAAATCTTATAGTTCAAGTAGATCTAATATTTCTAATATACTATATAATAACAGATCCTGCTATATCAACATGTGGCATCATATAGTGATGACAAGTTGCATTGAAAATTAGTTAATTTTAAATTAAAAAAAAATTTAAATAGTTAATCCCAGATAAGCCAATTAAATTGGTAATGGCCGGAGGCTTTTGTATGACACAAAGAAAAGAGGGACAATAGAACTACCCATTGACAACCGAAATTCTAACATCTTGGCCAGGTAACTTTTAGGCCAGAACCACGACGTGTTTCTCTACTTAGTTGATGTGAATCTGCCTTAGTAGGCAAATGTCTATCTATACTTTAGAGAGGGAAAACATGGCACATGTTTTTGTGTTATATTTTTTTTTTCTTTTTGTCTCGACTAATACGGATTCGACTCGGAATGCATACCTAGCTATGTTGGGTCAGTCTTCCAATTTGAATTTATATACACACGAGGACTCGAACATGAAATCTTGCTTAAATGGAACTGAATCACTTACTGCTTGGACCAACCCTGATATTTGCTAGAACAATTTGAAATTTATAAAGGACGATTTGTAGTCGGAATCGGATGCAAGACACTCGCCTTTGAATTGTCTGATCATTCTCAAACGCCGGCGGTAGGCCACTCATGATTGAAAAGTTGAATAACAAACAAATTTTCGTCACACACAATAAATAAACTTTCCAACTCCCGATCATTCTGGGTTTTTGTCAATTAACTAATGATCGAGCAAGCCCGATTTTCTTATTAAGGATAAACAGGAAGGTGCCACTTGTCCTATACATAATTTTCTTCTGTTTCGTACCAGGACCATAGATAATGTTGTCCTCCTTTGGTTGTCAACAAAATACAATTACTCTGCCACTCCCAATGGTAATCCTTCGTCAAGAGAAGACAAAACTGTACCAAGAAGTCATTGCAATTTGCATTAACCCTGCTATGCACAATACAGAAGAGAAGACACCACTAGCCGGTCATTGACTTCATAGGAGCTCAATTCAGAGTTGCTCGATGGACCAACCTGAAAGTCATTTTGAGTACAACTTCTGCATCTTCTGACTCGCCCCGCTTGCAGCCCCTAAGTGCAACGCAATGAGATGGATTTTTTTTTTTAGGGAAATGTAGCATTATTTTTCATTGCAACATTGAAAAAACCAAGGCATGAATAAGTTGTCAACTTGATTGTTTTTACTAACAGAATGCAGCTTTGAATCTGCCAGATCAAGAATGGCGACTGGAATGCCAAAAGCAGTACTTTATATTGATCTCTTGTCCAGCATTTTCAACTCTCTCATCCTGTACTGCCACTGTCCTAATTGTAAATCCCACACCACTAAATAATTGTACACGGATTTGGTCACAAAATCAAACTTTTGTTACCAAAAGTGAAATAGTGTATAGGATTAGAAACTTAATGTCTGCAACCAAATGTACCCTTGACCAAAGTCTCTAATTCACAAAGACTAAGAGCGCCTACCCTGTATATACAAAAAAAAAAAAAAGAAGGTAAACCATCAAGTGTTAAAACATAGTAAACAGTTCCTCAATGAGATCATTTACAAGTGACCTCTCTATCTGGTTCACAGTTTGCTCAGCTTCTTCAACAGAAAAGCCACTCCTCCAACCCAATTCCCATACTCCACTTACCACTCCTTTGCAGTTCATATCTCTCTCCAGTGTTGCATACAGAGTATCAGTTGGAAACTTTTCATGAGGAAGCATACAGTAGCTTCTAAGAACCTCTACACCATTAGAAATTTCCTCCACCAACTGATCCCGAGAGCAACGAATTCTCGAGTTCCCCCTTAAAGTGCTGGGTAGCAAAGAGTGTCTTGCTTGCGAATATGACAGGCTTTTGAGTTCAACGTATTCCTTTGCATAGGCTAAAGAGAGTTTTTTCATGTCTGCTACTTCGCTTTCATCAATGCCAGAATCTGGTATGCTCTGGGTACTCCCGGTGTTGAGATCAAAAAGCTCCTCTACATGATTGAGAAACGATGGACTGCTCAAAAGCAAAGCTTTCAAGTTGCTTCCAGTTTTAAAGCTAGACACTTCTGTTTTAGAGGAAGGGATGTCATTTTCAGTTTCTTCAGAATCATTTGTATCCTGTTCATATTCGATGGCCGGCAATGCAATGTTACAAGAAGTCTGACTGTCACTGCAATGCCCTACAGGGAAATGTGAAGTTGAGTTAGTACATCTTGCACCAAGTCCTCTCCCAATTCCTTAGAAGACTCCAAGTCAAATACATGGTAAGGAAATAATCTGCACATGTACTTCAGGATGTCATATTTCATGCATAGATTCCACTTGTACTGATTAGATCGATGGGTACACTGTGTTCTCCCTGCAGAATTCAAGGCTGGGAGATATAAATGTACCCAGCAGGTAGGCCTTTTTCATGAATCCACAAATTGTTTACGGACAAAAACCAAAGTACTTTCCTCCTAAATTACCCCCAGGAATGTTCAATTTCTAGATAACGCTGTTATCTTTGATTTAATGTTGCAATTCTTAAAAAGTGTCACTTGAATAGTATCTGTCCGCTGATATTGAAGTTTCATTTCTTTTGGCAGTCTTGTTACCATAAGGCACATGAAAACTGAAGAAACGATCAATGTTGTTGACTGTACTGCACCATATGATAAAACAATACCGACGATATGTTGCGAATATTAAGACATGTACAAATCCATTAAAACTCATATGAAGCTACTTATATCACCGGCATTGCCTATAAGAAATCATCTTCTGTGTTGAAGTTTACCTTGAATGCTAATTTCAGAGGATTTTGAGTCCTCTGTGGATAATTGGTCTGCAAGCACATTGTAAGCTCCTTCTGGAATAGAGTTGTTGTCACATAATACATCAACGATCTTGTCATCTTCTCTACATTCTAAGTTCTCAGTCTGCATAAGATGTAAGCTGGATCAAGCAATCACAATAATGACATGGTCTAATTCACAACTCAATCAATTTTCTCTTCTAAAGAAGTTTGCAATATCCTAGAAGCAAAAATGTGCAATACATAATGATGATGTAGAATACAAGATACTCACGGTTAGTTCTTCTGCTGCAGGATCACTCGGTGCTTTTTCCTTTTTCTTCTGACCTTTAGAATTGTAAACACTAGTTTCTGCTTTGTGTTTTGAGATGTTTTTCAGTTTGCTGCTACGTTCTTGTGGGAGTTGAGTCTTTGCAGGTGTTACTCTATTTTCAGGCTTTCTTTCCTCTGTGGAGGATCTCTTGGCTGACACATTTTCAGGCTTCACCATCTGTTTCTCTACTGGTTTCCGGCCAACATCCACCCCCTTCTGAATCTTATCTATTTTCTTTAACGTTGTTTCTTCTTTCTGTTGTTGGTGACTCACTGATGCTTTCACCATAGACTTATTCTTCACTATTGCCTTAGCTTTTTTCTCTTTTTCTCTCACAGCTATCCCTTTGCCGTCCTTAGCACCTTGTTCCTGAGGCCTTTTGATTGGAATCTCTTCTCCGTCCAGCTTTCTGCAAGATTTGTTGCCAGTCATAGTCACTTCTTCATGGACAACTATTTTGATTTCCTTCTCTTCTGGTTCATTCAGTTCTTTATGGTCCCTGCCCCCTTTTTGCCTAAGCCTTTTGATTTGAGTCTCTTCTACTTGAACTTTGCCGTACATTTGGCTACCATTCAAATCCCTGTAACCTTTTGATCTAGGCGTCTCTTTTTCTTTCACTTTCATCTGTCTTGACATCATGTTTCTCTTCAAGGCTTCCTCTTCCCAGACAATTGGAACAACTGCCTCTTCTGATTCCCGGAACTGAACACATGGTTTTATGAGTACAATAGGTTGAATATCACCAGTTGACCTTTCTTTGGAATGAAGATTTCTGGCCTGATCCGACTGGGACTTTAGCTCTTTGACAGAACTGCTCCTCAAGAGTCCTCTAAACTGCATTGATTCAAGAATTTCCTTCAACGACCTCTGCTCTGGATCTGTCTTCTGCTGTAGAAGTTGAGGCTTCCTTACCTTTGGCACTTCAATATCAGAGATAGGCCTCCTCTGACTCAAATTTCTTTGTCTATCCAACTCTTTCTCCACATTTTTCTGCAGTGGTTGCAGAGGGATGTCTTCCAGACCCATAAGCTTGGCAATCAAGTTTGGACCTTTTACCATTTTCTGTGGAGCTGCTTCCAACACAGGGGAGTCGATAGAATGAGTATAATCCGAATGAACCATTGATGACTGGCTTGAGCTTGTAGAGGGTAAATCTGAAGCTGAGTCCATATTTCTCCAGCCTAAACTCTTCCTTTGGCTAGCTGTCTTTGGAAGCAAATTTTGCCTAGCAAGGCTGTCTGCTATTACTCTCTTGAGCTCCTCAATGCAATCCTTTGATGTCCCATCAACCGAGCGCCTCGGCTTTTCGGATCCCATATGAAAATTCTGATCACCAAATCGATAGGACTTGAAGCTCTGAGGCTCTATGCCATCAACTCTGCCCCATTCTAACTTCTCCTTCTGCTTTTTCTTCAGCCGAGCCATATAATGTGAGGCCTCTTGAAGCTTGCCAAGCATGGCTAGAGACTCCTGCAGATCAAGAGCTCCTTTCAATAAATCTTTTGCTATACCTTTAGACTGTCCACCATAGTTCTGCCCCTTAGACCATGAATCTATCATCTGATTCAGCTTATGTGCTCCTCTTGAAACCTCCAGAAGCTGAAATGAAGTTGGACCCTGATACTCCTCTATTAACCCCCTTTTGGAGACTGTCTCCTCTTTATGAGCCTTGTGAGGCAAAGATGCATTAGACTTCTTCTGTGCTTTACTGGTAATGATCTTATGCTCCATCTTCTGGGAACCACCTTTGGATTTTCTGATTGTCCCACATTCTATAACTCCTTTCGGATCGTCACATGTCATGAATGGTCTATACATATTCTACGACAGAATTTTTGTGTTGAAAAAGTCAGGATGATACTAATAATACTCTTTCAAGATCCAAATACAGTAATGCCATTAAAAAACTCTCATGGAGAACTTACAAGGGCTTTGGTTTATTGTAATGGAACTTTTCAATGACTCCTTTTACTCATAGTCGGCTTTGCATCACTTCAATCAGAAGCAGAATAAACAATCACCTGCCGACACAATAAACAACAATTATGTCAATTTAGCAACAACTATCATTCTCTCTTGAAATGTTCAACAACTGGATAAGTCCAAAACATTTTTTAAGTCCTAATTCATGGATTTTATCATTAGAAAATGACACCCCAAGCTCCAGATGATCAACCATGAAATGAAAGGTCAAGCTAGCTGATGGGATATATTCTTTTCCAGTTTTCAAAATGATAATGTTTTGTACACTGCAGGCACAGCACAGCAAGAATTAACTTCATACAAGAAAACACCATGTGATCAGTTCGTTCTGTAACTTTTAAAACACAAAAAATACTTAACATATACCAGTACCTCAAATTAAAAAGATTTGTTCTTTCTCAACCTTCATCAAACCCAACTAACTCTGCTCTACTGGACACTCAAAAACCACCCCAAAACTAGCAACTGAAGATACAAAAAAAAACCCAGATGAGGAAAAGTGCATGCAAGAACAATGACACATCTCATGAACAATTCTCCTAGCTTTGACAAAATTCTCACCCTTAATCAAAGTAAAGACTTAGCTAGCTAGATCCACAAGGGAAGGACTGAGACAGTCGGTGCATTAACTATGTAAAGCTCAATGCGGGCTTGCTTGGATTCTTTACAAGGGCAGCATAACAAGATTGAGAGAGAGAAGAGAGACAGAGAGAGGGATAGATAGTTTACCGGGTACTAAAAAGAGGCTCTCTTTTTAATTCTGATAGTTTAATAATGGTTGCATGGGACAGCGAGATCAAGGAGGGGATTGCTGTGGGGTGCAGGTAGGTTTGGGTTTCTTTGTCTGTACTGGGTACTGTTTTGCTGAGATTCTGTTCGAAAAACAAGAGGATTGGATGCGTGTGTGTGTTTTTTTGTGTTACTAGATCACAGAATATAATGTTGATACTGTTGTTCTGTGAAGCTCAAGGGAAACTACGTTCTCACCTTCGTTTAACTTTATTATTAGTCAATCATTATAATTATCATTAATACGTACTACATGCATTAGTTTAATGAGCAGATGTAAGGCTGTGTTTGGGGTTAGAGACACTTCTGTGACACATTTGCGCCTGCAGCAACAACAACAGGGTAATGGTTGGGAGTTGGGGGAATAACTGAGGGAGTCTCACTCTTTGAAAAGGCTTTAGAATAGATAAACAATCATGGTCTTAAAATACGAAAAAGAAACAGTAAATTGCTTGTTGATACCTGATGTAAAGGTTATACTCTGTGCTTTACTTATAAACAATCTCTTGATGAACATAATTAAATTATCAATTGATTTCTGAAAGATTCATGACTTTTAGCATTTTCTATTTTTTTTAATCCTATATTTGTAATTTGCACCTTGAGGATGGTATATCAACAAACTAATAATCTATCAATGTGGAGTTGGTCCAAGTATGAGCGATTTGGTTCCGTGTAAGAAAAGTCTTGGATTCGAGTTTACGGGTACATATAAAATCGTCATTGAGAGACTCACTTACCATAATCAAGTGCACGACCCGAGTCGAATCGGAATTGGTCGGAGAAAAACTCCGAATACTGAACTACGAACACATAAATATGGAAACTTTACTTCTAGAATTTCAAAATGGAAGGGAAATTATTTGCCAGGCCTTACAGCTAGTAGATAGTAGCATAAATCACCTCAGCTGCCTTATACCCAAACACTGTTTGAAAGAGGAAACAAATTTAAGAACTGTCTATAATTATGTTTTACTATAATAGATCACAGCATTTGAATTTTGAAAAAGACTGTAAACTTTTGACCTGCAAGACTTAGCTTAGCTACCAACACAACTGTATCTTGGTACATGACATTAATGCAAGTAGGTCTAGAAACCTGCCGGCCATACGTTTTGGCTTTTGAACTGAAAAAAATGGGGCAAAGAAATGAAGTTAGAAGGTCAGCAATTGCGGTCTAAGACCATCTCCAGTGGCAGACTCTATCGGGAGGCTCTATTATTGCCATGTCAGCGCCACATCAACGCCACATCAGACAGAGCCTTCACTTACATTTAGAGCCTCTAATATCGTCCAATCATACAGGCTCTATTCGGAGGCTCTATTGAGGACCCATATGTATATTATATTATTAATCTTACAAATATAATTTTTATTATAATAATTTTTATTATATACAAATTAAATAATATAATAATAGAAGAAGTAGATAGAGGCGGGCTCTCCCGGTCTCTATTTTTGGAGACGGTCTCTTCTATTCATAGAGCCTCTCCTTTTCCTCCAGTGGCGAGACAGACTCTAAATTGCTGATATGGCAAATAGAGCCCTCTCATGAAGCCCACACTGGAGATGGTCTAAATCATAACTTTTATGAATAGTAAAACAAATTACCTCTAGACCTGTAAGTGGTACAAAGGGTCAGTAGGCCACATGAAATTTGCCAAACCCACGCAAGGGAAAATATTTAAATGCAGTCACAGGACTCTTGCAGCATGCTCTGCTCTGTATTATTAGCACTTTTAGTGCCTATAATAAATGTACTTAATTCCACACCACTTCTTTTTTATTTCCTTTCCTGTTCATTATTCATAAGGCTCCAGGATCGTTTGAATTTTAAGATTACAGAAGCTTATAACGACAGTCGCCCTCGCCCTAACAAAAAAAAAAAAAATCTATTATTGTCATCTATAGTAAATAACTAATCAGTTTCTATATCATAAATTATTACTTAAATAATAATAGGCTCCTAGTATCATTTTCTTTGTTTTTGGTTATATATAGCACATGCAATTGCAAAGGAATAATAACAAAAAAAAAAAGACTCAAACCGACAAATACATCTATCTATTAAAGCTGCAATCCTAGAACTAACGACATCTGGATTAATTTAAAATAGAAACAATTAAAGAATAATAACAATAACAATATTCCAATTTTGTAATAGTTTTGCTATAGCATTACAGAAGAGTGTGCGTACAAAAATCCTTGATGTATAAGGCATAAAAGTTTGATAAGGGAGACATGAATTGCTATAGATCCACAAATAGAAACCAAGCAATATGATTATTAAACTTTCACCTATCACATAAGGTTGTATCAAGTTCTGCAGGAACATGCATCAGCTGCCAATAATCTGGTTAAAATATGCCCTTTAGATAAGCCTTGGGGTTTAATTGTCTACTTCCAACGAGACACAAAAACTATAAAAAAAAATGCTAAGGCACAGACCAATCCTTGCACTGGGATGCACTCATAGACCTAAAGCTGTTCTTCAGATTTCCTATTTCTGAAGAAATCGACACATTTTTTTCTTATCAACTTGAACCAATATTCATTTATGTAAAACACAAGTTCAGTGCACATCTACTCCAGACCAGGCCAAAAAACAAAATTATCTAATACAGGAATTTCTAATATCACTATACATAATATGTAGTAGAGTAGAAGGCAAAGAGGCCTGTCAATCAGGGCTTAAGCTTCCCTTTCGAGCAGGCTGTAGCAAATAATTGGGCCAAAGCCTGAATGTGAGACACTATGTTGTTGGTCCAAAGACGACGTATGTATTCAGAGAACCCATCACTGAACATGGGCTTTCTATGTCATTTAAGACTTCTGGGCTTGGCAGCTTGTACAGAAAAGAGTCCAACTCCCATTATCTCCATATTTGATTTTGGTGACACGGGTTAGTCTCTTGATTTAATTAAGCCTGAGGATTTAATTAACAGAATTATAAATGTAAAGACACAGACCATCTTTTGCGCTGATAGAGACCTAAAGCTGTTTTCCAGAATTCCTATTTCTAAAGAAACCCAACAAAAGACGATAAACTTTGAGTTTAATAAAAGTACACAACAAGAAGCTAAAACACAGTATAACTTGGCCAATTTGCCTATCTTTCATTCAGTTTTGCTCTATAGATAGATATTGCTCGAAGATCATAAAGCTCTCATGTACAAACTTCTTCTGTCTTACTCTGAATGCATATACACAGTATTTACCCAAAAAAATGTATATATACAGTAGGATAGCTAGTAAATTTAGAAGACAAACAAACTAGGATGACAATTTAGTTGCCAAGAGGGGATCCCAATGAGAGTTAATGTTTGCTTTCCAAATCGTAGTAATCTGTGCTACGTGCTTCTATTGGTCAAGCATTTTGCTTATAGTGTTCTATCTAGCCACTTTTTTTTTTAAGTCTATCTAGCCACCTTTGTCTCAGCCCAAATAGTAAACAAAAGTTTAAGGCCACATATATGTGTATCACTTTTTTAATAATTAGTGATAAGCTACATTTTTTGGATATAGATGAGGCTGTACATATTGTTGTTCTAACACTTCTCAAAAGGAAGTTTAGCACTCTACGGTGCTCTTGAATTTCATTTTGCAGTTGCCCCATTTCGGCAGCAATTGCAGAAAGCCTGTTTGCAGCATCCATAGCCATACGTGCTATTACTTCTTTGGTTTGAATTTGATGAAGAAGACATTTTTTGAGCCCCTATTTATAGTTATGATTTTTTAAAAAATTTTAGGCCTGTAATAATAATATAATCAGGGGCTGATTTGGGGAGCAAGCAGACCCCCCTAAGAAGTGTTCTCTGATGTACTCGAGTAGGTTTCTGGCCCTCGCTTCCTGCGCTGGGTTAGCAGTAGCAAGCAACTTGTGCAGAAAGAGCGAAAGCCAAACATTGACCTAATCGCGTATTGAGCTCTGTCGTGCTCTGAGTCTGAGTTACCTGACAATGTTGGGCCTTCGCCTAGTCCTAAAGGAGCCTGCCCTCAAGGAGCGAGGATAGGTGGTTGTGCTTCTTCCTCTGGAGCAGACATTGATGGGGAAAATCGAAGCAAAAGATCAGGTCGTGTGAGTAAGTATTGGTTAGGAATGAAACGAAATGTAATTTGTTTAGGAAGCCTAGAAATCGTAAGTGCTCTTATGTGAATGAAGGGAGGAGGAAGAGTATATTTTGAGAGGATAACAAAGAATTCAGGATGGCAGGCTTGTTTTGTTTAGGATTAGTTAATTGGTTAACCAGCGGCCCTAGTTAGATGTTACATGTTTTTTTTCTTAATCAGTTCTGGTTAGATGATGAGGAGGTGGCAGGTAATTCCTATACTTTCAAAAAAATGTGAATGCGGGGTAACTAAGAAATGGGAAACGTAACCAAAAAAAAATTATATTTTTCTCCTAAAATTTTAGCAAACACTGGGAGGGTAGTAGGGTAGATGGAGGATTCTAGAGGCTTTGGGAGGGGGTGGTGGAGGCGTGGAATCCCGCCACGGGTGACAAACACTGCAGAACCGGTGAATGTCGGATTCGGTTTCCAGGCAGCCGACGATCTTCTTCAATAGATCGCTTACAAGACCACACCAGTCTCATGCATTCGAATCCATGGTAATTAGGTGTAACAGCCCGAGTAAAAATTTATATTTTACAGGGACTGTAAAATATTTTGTACAGTAATTTACCATATAAAAATAATCTTTGGTAATTATTTCATGGTAAATCGGGCATCGGATTCTAAAACCGAGCTCTCACCCACGTTTGGGATTTTTCTGTGGATTTTACGGACAAAGTTGGAATTTTTTAGGTCCAGGAATCTTCAGAAAAGTCGGGATTAACCTCGAAGGAGCGGACCAGAAATAAAGGTAAGTGGGTATAATAGATATTTTCTGGTCCAGACGATACACAACTGCATAATTGAATTATGCAGCCGCCTTCTCCTGTTATACCTGTGACCTGCTGTGACGCCCATGTTCACGCAGTAAAGTGCTCGTGAACCTGCGTATAAACCATCTTTTTTTTTCTTTCCTGCAAAACCATTAAACCTAGTACCACCCTCTTCTTTTCCTCTCTGCAAAAACCTGAAACCAATTCTTCTTTCTTCTGCAAAACACAAAACCAGTTTCCCTACATCCTCACAAAACCAACCAGGAAAAAAAAAAAGAAAAGAAAAGGAAAAACTCACCTGCACCAAAACAACGCAGTACCCTCTCCATCTCTCTTTTTCTTCTTCTCCTTTTCTCGCCACCACCCGCCACCATGACCACCATCATCTCACCACCATCTGCAGTCGCCGTCGTCACCCGCCATCTCTTCCTTTCTCCATGCCCCTGCTGCAGAATGCGTCGTCGCCGTCGTCCAGTCATGACAAATCAACGAGAGCCACCCGAGTTTGTCCGCCGTCGCCATCTCGCCGTTGCAGCCACTCGCGACGCCCCTTACACTGCCGCCGACAAGCGAATTCGCCTCGCTGCCGTTACGCCTGCAGCCATCGCCTTCCACCTTGCCTCGCTTGATGTGCCGCTATTCCTCGCTGTGGACGCCGCACAACGAAGCCGCAGTAGGTCCGGTTGCGTCTCCGACGACTCACGCGCCGCTGCTGCCAAGTGAAGCCGCCATCCTCGCGACGGACCCGTGCCTGCAATCTCCTTCCTCGTCGTCGTCTCGCCCGATCCACGCCTCGTTCGTCGCGCCACCGTCGCACCTAGGTGAGCTGGGTTGAAGACGACCCGGATAGTGAAACGCCCCGACCCGTATTTACCGTACAGGGTAAACACGTGCCGGAACTGTTCTACTACTGAAGCAGACAGTTCATACAACGTGATATACAATACTAGCAATCCTCAAATACAGCATTCGTCACCCGATCCCGGGGACCTTATTCAAGCCAATACACTCTGAATTAATCCACAACAGATATAATACAACAACAATAGCAAAAACACACTAGAAAGATAAGCAGCGGAAGACTAAAATGCAGATGCAGCGGTGTATGGATCCGGGACAGATGGAGAAGTAAGCAGCAGCCAACGAACATCGTACCTGAACTACGATCAACCAAACCTACGGGATGAAACCCCGCAGGCGAGGGGTGAGTCCGAAGCGCTCACCGACGAAAGATAAACAAAGATATATTCAACCATAATACTTTCGAAGTAATCACATCAATCACAACAATAAGTACAAACAATCACGACACAAGGAAAACATTATAACATTTATACCAAGACCAAAAGAATGCTTAATTATTTTCTTATTACCAATTTTATCTTCCGGGCCCCGTCACTGGACAAGCTAGGGTCGTACCTGGTTATTAACTAATTCTGGATGCCAGGCCCCACCACAATCCGGGATCAACATCCCAATATCTCAAATCCGGGGTCAACACCCCAATATCACAAATCCGGGA
>JAKUCV010001390.1:0-114869 GCA_028386065.3 Turnera subulata
TGTACAAAATAGATTCCTAACTTCTCTTGCTCTCATTGCACTTCAACTCTTTGATCAACTTCACTTGAATTCTTGATCACTTGGGTTGAGTACTTGATCTTTGCTTGATTTCTTTTTGCTTCAAGGTTGTCATCAATTGAGCCAAGGTTTGTCATTATCAAAACCCTGAAATGAAACAAGGAGGCATGAGTTCTAACATAACTTACTACGTTAGCTGGTTTCATAGGATTCAAAAACTCAAAGCTTGGTACTGCCATCCTTATTTGTAACGTCAATCTCTTTATGTAGCCTTTTTGTACATGGCTATTTGCAAGCATCAAGCGTCAGCTCATTTTGATTTGATGTTAGAACCTCTACTTATGTGAATCGTTTAATGTTTACGTCAGAATCTCTGTTTATGGATCTTAATGTTAGATCTTTTAACACTACATCTTCGGTTCTTCATATTTGTCCATCTTTTTCTTTTATGAAGCATCTTGATGTACGTTTTCATCTTCTCGGGTTGTGTTTCACCTCTGTGCATTTACACCCATTTGGTCACCTCAAATACAACTCCCCTGCATACTCTCATTTAATATGGTGGCATAAATCCTTTAAGCCATTGCAATTTATCTATGCCACTATAAACGACTAATCCGTTTATGAGCCATTAACACAAAACACAACATAATAAAACACATAATAATATCAGTCATAAACACAACACACAACATAAATATAAATAGTTAGTAATTAACCTTCTGTTATAGCACAAAACAAAACAAAACCCGACATCTGCTAAGCCAAAAAGAATGAAGCTGCTAACACTGATGCATAACATTACAACTTCACAACATACAACCTTTGGTCTTATATCCAACGTATCCAATATGCCAATCCCAGGCAATTCAACGCAGCATATTGATGGAATCAAAGGGAGTAAACAATCTAATTGCACAGCGAATTATACACAGATTGATTCCATAATATCAATTGAACATATATTAGATAGGGTATTCAGTACTTACCCGAATACCGAAGATCGCAGCAAATCAGAAAAGGAATCTTCTAATAACTCGTCACTTGGTTGTCGCAAACCACAGTGATCCTCTCTTGAGTATCACCTCCATAAGTAATCCACACCAGACAGGGGTTAAGAACTCTTCACAAGAGAACTACAATTACCAAAACACTAGAGAGCTAGTTAGGGATTTTGGCTCTAGGAGGAGAAGGAGGCTAGAGAACAATTTCTCTAATGTTGGGTGTAGTATGTTGTGTGTCTATTGATGTGATCAATCCTGCAAGTGCACAGAATCGTCGTGGTACTCAAGGTCGTATCCACGGAGACTAGGCAAGATAATAAAAATTCAAATCATATGGCAAAAATAAATAAAGAGAAATGTTATCAGAATTGAAGATTGATAATAGACCAAATATCGAATTGAGTGTAAAGAGATTAGAAAGCAAAAGCAATAAACAAAGTAACAATGCAAAGATAAAAAGGCCTAGATCATTCGGGAATTCACCACCCTTCCTTTACCATGGATCAATATACTATTTCAATTGAAACCTGCAACCAAACACATGAATTTTGATGGGTAACAACCTATAGTGAAACTAACCGCTTTCGCCAGTCTAGTTCCATCTCAAAGAGTCACCTAATCACTCTCGTCAATTAGATTACCTCTAGGAGTAATGAAGCTTGTTGTTGGTACTGATTCCACGATAACCTAAACCCTTTTAGCATTTAGATTAAATATGATTGATGATTTTCGGATAATAGACTTCTCCTCTCGGTACCTATTACCTAGAAGTTTCAATAAAGCTGGCCATTTCCTTAAAGCAAGAAATAAGCTCACAACAATCAATCAAAATTACTTTGTGAATGAACTGCAGCAAATGGTACATCAAACCGTAGAAAATTTAGGGTAGGCTACATCCTTATGATCTAGAATGAAAAATTAATTCATGAATGAACTTGGAACAACAAATAAAAATGGGAAAGACATGGTTTCCTCACAACAATCTCAAAAGAAAATGAAAGGAACAACAACTTGACAGAATTTTTGGCTTCTAGATGTCTCCTATGTCCTTCAGCTCCCACTGTTTTACAATGTTTCTTCACTAGTTGGACAACTTGGAGATGACTTATTTTAATGTCCTATAGTCAGCAAAATCATGCTGGAAAGGGTCTGAATGTTGAACGCATTTGCTAGTGGAGTGGTTGCTAGGTATGGGTTGCCACTTGCTTTTCGAGCCTAGCATGAATATTCCTTCTCTTTTGCATGTGCTGACGGTTGAGTTTTCTTTCGAGGAAATTATGTTGGTTTCCAGGCTGTTTTATTCTCCTTGAATGCCTTCCAGGTCGTTTAATTTGATTATCCAACAAAGCATGTGCTTCTGGTTGCCATGATGCTCTTCTAGAAGGGGCCACATGGTTGGCAACATATGACCTGACACTTGCAAGCACTTTTGGCACCTTTAGGCAGCCGAATTGGACATAGGGATATTCTACAAAGTATTAATTCTTTTATCTTTCTGTCCATATAATGAACTCCCGATTTGGACTTGTGTAGTAGGAGTTATGATGAAAACATCAAGACTGGGTTAGTGGCCAGTGCAGAATTCCTGCACATCTGCAAGTTTGGGCAGAAGGTATTAAACATCGATGTTGGAATAACAACATCGATGTTTGGTGAAGTAAATTGAATTGATCACTGCTCCTAATCCGTAAGGCCAAAAATTATAAAATTTATATTTCTGGAAAGCTCAGGATGTCTACTTTCATCTCCAACTGGTTTCATATTAATTGGACATCTGAGGCTTCTGAAATCGGCCAAAGAGTCAACTATACTCAAGTTTCTGCCCGGTTTCCAACTTTGGCCGAAATTGATCATTTTCGGTAGCGAAGTGGGATAATTTTACACCTGAAAACATAATTGTTAGTTCAAGCAATTTATTCAACAATAAAAAAAAGAAAGATAGGTAAAATGTATGATTTTTATTCGAAATCATAATAATAAAGAAGTTTTCATGCCTTTAATACTATATGAAATATGTGCACATCAAATACCCCCACACCTAAACTTTTGTTTGTCCCTAAGCAAAAAAAATTATAAACATGGTGAGAAGAAAATGATATGCACCGATTCCTTTTCTCAACTCTGATCCAATGTGACTTGCTTATAATTAACTTGTTCCTTAGACTTAGAAGAGTCATGAAAATCAAAAGTGAATCAAGTCACTTCACCTAGCTAAGTTTAACAAAGAAACAGAGATCAAATTTCCACATAAGATTACGCTAGTCAGTCCTTCTTTGGTATTACTTTTGATCAATAAGAGGTCTTTGAACATCCCATATGCACATCCAAGGTTTCCACTTCCACTAATGGACACAACTCTTGAACTTAAGATCATTAGGTCTTTAAAGGTTGTAATGGGGCAAGGTTGGTGTATCAACAAGGGGTAAAGGTAAACAAAGTATCTGTTGAAGTTGCATATTTCCTCCTAAAATTGAGTTTCTTCTTGCTTCATACTGACTATGATGTTGTCTTCAGATCTTTTTTTTTTCTTTTTTTTAATAGCGATCATACGCCTGCGTTTCTTAGATTTTGATGAACTACAGCGATGACCACAATGTAGTGAAGAAATGCAAAAGACCCCCATATGTTGGTGGGCTTAGGTGCATGACTACAAATTTTGTTCTCCTCCTTGCAGCAAGTTCAGTCAATTTTCTTTCAATGAGCAATAATGGTGATAGGAGGTTAGACATCATCAACTTAACAGAAAAAAAGGTAGGATAAATCAAGGAAAATTATGTTGATCAGGCACATGATGGCCACTTAATTGGCTACTAAGGGGTGAAAGGTGGTTGATGTGGGTATAGAAAAAAATATTTCACCATCATACTAGGCTCAAAGTGATGAACTAGGGATAATGTGATCAAGGGTTGGCCAAGGTTTATATGTGGTGAAATTCAAGGAATGCCTAACTCATTTCTCAAATCAAGGTTGTGTCTAAATTTTCGATGGATGTGTTCTAGCACTGTGCAATTAAATGCAATTGAAACACCTCAATTAATTTTTAAAAGCTAAGAGCAAACCAAATCCTTAGGACATCTTCCTAGTGACCTTGTTTAGAAATCCAAACGTGTCTTTTATCAAACTCTTATGAGCGAGGTGACTTGAAAATTTTTATCACAATGTATCTTTATAAGCCATACAAGGAACAAATTCAATCCAATTAACAAAGTCCTATTGTTTCAGACTTGATCAAAAAGAATAAAGGCGTGAATTGAAAAAATCAAAACAAAATGCAACACAACAAATGCAATCGTTTTCTCAATGAATTGAAATGCAATTTGAATAGAAAGAAAAATTCAAAGTGTAATGAGAAAGAATAGAATGATAAGGTGAATGACAAGATGCATAACAACTAGCTTGTCAAAGTATGTTTTGAAGCATTGAATATATAAATTTAGGATTTGAGTTTAGGAATGCTTCTCTATTTTTCGTGAAGTCATCATGCTCCTTGGTTTCGGCCACTTGATCCTCTTTCCTACTCTTTATCCGGGTTGCCTCCCGAACAGCTCTTCTTTAATGTCTTATAGATGGACATAAGGTTTGACAAGATATAGGCAGATTTGCTAATGACAAAATCACTTGGTCGCCAATTCTATCATCCGTTTTGAACAGTTTGAGGCGCTGTCCATTGACTTTGAATGGCTCAGATTCTCCATTGGCGATCTCCACAGCTCCATGGGGAAAGCTTTGAACCACGGTGAATGGTCCGGACCACCTGGATCGAAGTTTTCCGGGAAAGAGTTTCATTCTAGAATTGAAGAGAAGCACTTTGTCTCCTGGATGGAACTCTTTCTTCAGAATATATTTGTCATGCCATTTCTTTGTTCTTTCCTTGTAGATGCGGGAGTTCTCATAAGCTGCAAGGCGTAACTCCTCTAACTCATTAAGCTGCAAAAAGCGTTGTTCTCCTGCTGCCTTCATGTCTAAATTGATGTTCTTGATAGCCCAATAGGCTTTGTGCTCAAGTTCAACGGGCAAGTGGCATGCCTTTCCATACACAAGTCGGTAGGGAGTGCCTCCAAGAAGGCTGTCCTATATGCCCAAAGGGCATCATCGAGTTTGAGGGCCCATTCCTTGCGAGTTTGTCCTACCGTCTTCTCCAAGATTTTCTTGATTTGTCGGTTCGAGACCTCTACTTGGCCACTTGTTTGGGGATGGTAGGATGTTGCCACCTTATGAGTGACTCCATATTTCTTCAAGAGGTCAGCAAACTTCTTGTTGCAAAAGTGGGAACCTCCATCACTTATAATGGCTCTTGGAACTCCAAATCTAGTGAATATGTTCCTTTTCAAGAACATAGTCACCACATCAGCCGTGTTTGTTGGTGAGGCGATTGCTTCCACCCATTTTGAGACATAATCCACTCCAACTAGGATGTATTCATTCTTCCAGGAAGAAGAGAAAGGGCCCATAAAATCAATTCCCCAAACATCAAATACTTCCACCTCTAATATGCTGGTTTGAGGCATCTCATTTCTTTGAGAAACATTCCCAGTTCTTTGGCATTGATTGCATGCATCAATAAAATGCTTGGCATCCCAAAAAAGTGTTGGCCAATAAAAACCAGATTGCAACACCTTTGCTGCTGTCTTGTCAGCTCCATGGTGTCCTCCGTATGGTGAATTATGGCAGCAAGTAAGGATGTCTCGAAATTCACCATCAGGGACACATCTCCGAATCATGCCATCTCCACATCTCTTGAACAACAAAGGATCATCCCATATGTAGCACTTCAGGTCTGAAAAGAACTTCTTCTTTTGGTTGTAGACCAAGTTGGGTGGTAAAGCCCCACATGTCAAGTAATTGGCATATGATGCAAACCATGGTGTAATTTTGTTGAAGACTCTTTGGACTGCTGCAATCAAGTTTTCATCAGGAAAGGAATCATCATTTGGAACTTCATTACTCCCGACTTTCTCTGGTTGCTATTGTGCCAATCGGGAAAGATGATCGGCTACTACATTTTCAGTCCCCTTTTCGTCTTTAATCTCAAGATCGAACTCTTAAAGAAGTAGGATCCACCTAAGTAGGCGAGGCTTGGTTTCTTTCTTGGTTAGCAAATACTTGAGTGCAGCATGGTCGGTATGCACAATCACTTTGAAGCCTAGTATGTATTGCCGAAACTTCTCATTGGCAAACACCACAGCCAAGAGCTCTTTCTCTGTGGTTGCATAGTTGACTTGAGCATCATCCAAGGTCCGGCTTGCATAGTAGACGGCATGAATTTTTCCATCCTTTTTCTATCCGAGCACAGCACCTATGGCATAGTCACTAGTATCACACATGATCTCGAATGGAAGTGACCAATCCGGTGGTTGCATGATTGGAGCTGAAATTAAAGCTTGTTTCAACCTGCAAAATGCATCTAGACAAGACTCATCAAATACAAATTCGACATCTTTATTAAGAAGATTCGTCAATGGTTTTGCAACCTTTGAGAAGTCCTTAATAAAGCGTCAGTAAAATCTAACATGTCCAAGAAAACTCCTCACGGCACAGACAAAATTAGGTGGTGGCAATTTTTCTATAACTTCTATCTTTGCTTTATCAACTTCAATGCCAAGGTATGAATCTAAATGTCCAAGTACTATGCCTTCTTGTACCATGAAATGACACTTTTCCCAATTTAAAACAAGGTTAGACTCTACACAACGTTGCAAAATCTTGGACAAGTTATCAAGACAATTCTGAAACGAAGTTCCAGAAACAAAAAAATCATCCATAAACACTTCCATAATCAATTCAAGAAAATCATCAAATATGGCCATCATGCATCTTTGAAATGTAGCAGGTGCATTACGAAGCCCAAAGGGCATGTGTCTATTTGCAAATGTACCATATGGACATGTAAATGTTGTTTTTCTTGATCATGGGGATGAATAGGAATTTGAAAGAATCCTGAATAACCATTTAAGTAGCAAAAATAAGAATGTTTAGCTAACCTTTCAAGCATTTGATCAATAAAGGGAAGGGGAAAGTGATCTTTCCTAGTGGCTGAGTTAAGTTTCCTATAATAAATGCACATTCGCCATCCAGTTATGGTCCTAGTGGGGATAAATTCATTATTTTCATTTTGGACAACCGTTATCCCTCCTTTCTTTGGTACAACATGGACTGGACTCACCCAATTACTATCCGAAATTGGATAGATTATCCCTGCACTCAAAAGTTTGAGAATTTCCTTTTTAACCACTTCTTTCATGTTCTCATTTAATCGTCTTTGATGTTCAATGCTAGGTTTGGCTCCTTCTTCCAAATGAATTCTATGCATGCAAAAACTAGGACTGATTCTAGTAAGATCATCAATGCTATATCCTATAGCTTTACGAAATTTTCTCAAAACACACAACACTTGTTCCTTTTCTTCATGTGTCAATGCAGCATTAATTATCACAGGACAAGTGGAATTTGGTTGCAAGAAAGTGTACCTTAGTTTTGGAGGCAATTGTTTCAACTCCACTTTCGGGGCTGCTTGGTGCTTGCTATCCGTTTGATTCATACTTTGCTGCAACGGTTCAGCACCAGCTTTGCCGAAATTTTCAGGTTCGTGTCCATCTCCGATCGAGCAAATGTACTCGTGCATTTCAGATCCTAATTCGTCAAAGGTTAAAAGTGTGTCAGTTTGATCATAAAATGGTCCATCTCTATCTATTTCTTCAGCTACCAATTCTTTACAAGCATCCACTTAGTAACATATGTTTGCATTCATTTCATTCTTGGTTGCCTTTGGAATGTTGAACTCCACAATGTCGGAGCCAACCTTGAGGGTTAACTTTCCTTGTGAACAATCGATCAAGGCACCAGCTGTAGCTAAGAATGGTCTTCCCAATATCACATGAGTTTGAGTGTCGGCTTCCATGTCCAAGACAACAAAGTCTACAAGAATGGACATGTTTCCAATTTGCACAGGAATATCTTCAAGAACTCCAATTGGATGCTTAATTTTTCGATCTGCAAGCTACAAAGTCATTCTAGTGGGCTTGAGTTCCCCAAAGGTTAGCTTTTCAGAATGTGATAATGGAATCAAGCTTACACTAGCTCCTAAATCACATAGTGCTCTATCAATATGTAATGGACCAATTATGCAAGGAATAGAGAAACTCTCTGGATCTTTCCGCTTGGTTGGAAGTTTTTGCAAGATGAGAGCACTACATTTCTCCTTCATTAGAATTCTTTCAACATCTTCTATTGCTCTTTTCTTCGAGAGGATGTCTTTAAGGAATTTGGAATAGCTTGGGATTTGAGTGATCACTTTTGTAAATGGTAGAACTTCTAGTTCAAGTATGTTTTCCTTGTCTTTGGTTTGCTTGCTTGCTGCCCCTGATTCTTCTTCTTCTTTGCTAGGTATATCACCGGACTTATCAGCTGGATTTGTCAATTGCTTGCCACTCCGCAGAGTGATAGCTTCACATTGCTCTTTTGGATTGATCTCCGGCTGTCCTAGCAATCTCCCTTGGGCATTCTGAAATTGTTGGGCATTTTGTGTGATCTGATTTTCAAGTATTTTGTTGTGTGCATTGATTTGGGAAATCTCCTCCATGATGGTCTTGAACATGGTGACCATATCGGGTTGACAATTGTGTTGGTTGCCTTAGTAATGTTGCTGCCCTTGGTATGCTTGTTGGTATGGCTTCATTGGTTGATGGTATTGGTTCCCTCCTTGCTGGTTGAAGTAGTTGGGTTGTCTACTGATGTAATTCACTTCCTCCGAATAGAGTTTTGGGCACTCATTGAAATGATGAGGCCCACTGCAGGCTTCACATTTCGGAATTGTCTTCGGTGCACTTGATGATGATGCCTTTGCAAATTTTGTGTTCATCTCCTTGATTTGATGTTGCAAGGAAGTAATGGTTGCCTCCAACATTTGCACCTTGTCAACTTGCAATACTCCATGGTGGTTTCAGCTTGTGCTTTCATTCGCTAAGTTCTCCATTAGTTGGCAAGCCTCCGGATAAAGTTTTGATATGAAGTTTCCTCCGGCTATAGAGTTCATGGTGGACTGCCCGGTTGGTGTAGCTCCATCATAGAATGTGTTTAACAACACGGGAGGATGGATCATGTGAGTTGGGCATCTTGCAATGAGGTCTTGGTATCTCTCCCATGAATCTTTGAGAGACTCGTCGGGCCTTTGCTTGAAGGTTATAATTTCTCCTCGTAGTTGAGTGACTTTAGAAGAAGGGAAGAATTTCTTCAAGAAAGCAGACTGGAGCTGGTACCAAGTGGTGATGCTATTCGGTGGGAGGCTAGAGAGCCATTTTTGTACCTTGTCTCGCACCGAATATGGGAATAGGAAGAGCCTTTTTGCATCTTCCATACACCCATTAATCCTGAAAGTGTCACAATAAGAAAGAAAATTATGTAAGTGTTGGTGAGGGTCTTCAAATGGAGTTCTAGCAAAGGTGTTTTGTTGAACCATGGAGATTAGGCTCGGTCTAAATTCATAGTGCGCCGATTCTATGGCTGGTTGGGCTATCGCCAATCTTGGCATGCCGGCTTGGCGAGCTAATAATTCGTTCATGGGCACCGTGTTGAGTTCATTTCCTTCCGCCATGGTTGTTGGGAGAGTTGATGGTTCTTCTTGTTGTTTAGATTTTGCTTTGAACAACCTTTCCGGTTCTGACGTAAATTCGAGCCTTCGACTTTTGCTTCGGGTATTATGGGTCATGCACCCAAAATACCTGAAACTAGAGAAAAGGTGAACAAGAGAAAAGGCCAGTTAGTTAGAACCTAAAATTACTTGACGCTAGTCCCCGGCAACTGCACCAAAAACTTGATGTGGTCAATTCTACAAGTGCACAGAATCGTGGTGGTACTCAAGGTCGTATCTACAAAGACTAGGCATGATAATAAAAGATTCAAATCATATGGAGAAAATAAATAAAGAGAAATGTTATGGGAATTGAAGATTGATAATAGAGAAAATATCGAATTGAGTGTAAAGATATTAGAAAGCAAAAGCAATAAACAAAGTAACAATGCAAAGATAAAAAGGCCTAGATCATTCGGGAATTCACCGCCCTTCCTTCGCCATAGATCAATGTAGTATTTCAATTGAAACTTGCAACCAGACACATGAATTTTGATGGGTAACAACTTATAGTGAAACTATCCGCTCTCGCCAGTCTAGTCTCGTCTCAAAGAGTCACCTAATCACTCTCATCAATTAGATTACCTCTAGGAGCAATGAAGCTTGTTGTTGCTACTGATTCCATGATAACCTAAACCCTCTCAGTATTTAGATAAAAGTTGACTGATGATTTTCGGATAATAGACTTCTCCTTTCGGTACTTCACCTACTACCTAGAAGTTGCAATAAAGTTGGCCATTTCCTTAAAGCAAGAAATAAGCTCACAACAACCAATCAAAATTACTTTGTGAACGAACTGCAGTAAATGGTACATCAAACCATAGCAAATTTAGGGTAGGCTACATCCCTATGATCTAGAATGAAAAATTAATTCATGAATGAACTTGGAACAACAAATGAAAATGGGAAAGACATGGTTTCCTCACAACAATCTCAAAAGAAAATGAAAGGAACAACAACTTGACAGAATTTTTAGCTTTTAGATGTCTCCTATGTCCTTCAGCTCCCACTCTTTTATAGTGCTTCTTCACTAGTTGGATAGCTTGGAAATGACTTATTTTAATGTCCTATAGTCAACAAAATCATGCTGGAAAGAGTTTGAATGTTGAAAGCATTTGCTGGTGGAGTGGGACGATTTTACACCTGAAAACATAATTGTTAGTTCAAGCAATTTATTCAACAATCAAACAAAGAAATATAGGTAAAATGTATGATTTTTATTCGAAATCATAATAATAAAGAAATTTTTATGCCTTTAATACTACGTGAAATATGTGCAGATCCTCTATATCAATATGATAAGATATCTATTTATAGGCACTAGTCTATTTGGTCATAGGTAACCCTAATAAACCACTTAAATAACTAATTGGACCAAATCCCAAATAACTATTTAACTATTACATGGATTATAATATAAAAATCCATATATTATTATTATTTTGATTTAATATTGGATCAAAATCCAACGTCTCCCTCCTTAAATCAAAAACCCTACGATTGGACTTTTGCAAAGAAAAACAACATATCGTAGTTAGTTAAGATAACTAGATCTGGATCTAATTGATTCGTCCAATAACATCTAATGTTATTTTAAATTGTATTTTTACGTTGGCCTCAAAACCTCCTATGTGTGTGACCTTATGGGCTTCTAAATACGTTGGCAATACTTAGTGAATCATTATCCTTTCTAGGATAATGTAATATAACTCCTTATATTACTATTCAATCTCACTAAATAAATTCACATAAGTATAAGTCATGAGAGGTGTCTAGTCACACATCAAGACTACCCAAGTACAAGAAGATTAATAGTTTTAACATCAACCCTTCCATAACCAGTTACCATGTAATTACTCCTTTCACTATACTTTATCTTATCCAAGTTAGAGTATGGACATATGTCAACTCTTGCATATCATGCCTTGGTTATTTTAAATTCTTAAAATTTCTTTATTCCTTGATATCTACTTAAATCTTATTTAATGTAGACGTTCCACTCTGGCTAGGGATTCCTGAATAAAGATATTCTTAAAAATAATTAAGATAAACCTCCATCCAATAATCAGGAGTAGTGAATCCTTTATTGATCATTCAACTATCTTCAAGTAATTCATAATATGTCCAATCTCCTCGTTATAAACTCTCCATGGTGGAGAATAAGGTTTGGAGTCAAAACATATTAATTCTTACTTAATATACCTTGATGATCTCAAATCAAAGGATATTTGCACCTATTGTTATGATGAGATCCATTCATTGACATAGATTTTTATCCATATGATGATCTCATAGCAGGTCTCCAATGAACTTACTTCTCAAGTAAGCATCCACATGTTAACTCTAAACATCACAATGTCTATAGATAGTGAGAAATTACTACTTGATCATATCAAGAAGTATAACATGTGCTAGTCTATCCGTATTAACAATGTCCCTCCTTGTTAGTACTATGACTAGGCATAATTTAGGTATAAATATATTTACATGCAATATGAATCTCACATCATGAACTCTTCATGATTTCTATTGCACTATGTATATTATACCAAGGTCTTTATTACGCAGTTTAAGGTTTTAAACAAACATATAAATAATATGCACTTTGTAATAAAGAAATGCCTTTATTGACTTTATTGATATAAAGTGAATTTTTGCCTGATTAAATCCCTAAGATAACTAGCTCTAGGGCATACTTCTAATAAAATCTCCCACTTGCACTAGGTCAACCATCCATATGCTTAATACCCATAGAAATTATATGGTATTCAAACTTGATTTGGGCTAGTACCTTTGTGAAAGGATCAGCCACATTGTGATCCATGGGGACTATTTCTACCTTCACATCATTTCTACCAACTATCTCTCGAATGAGGTGGTAGTGCCTAAGTACATGCTTGGATCGTTGGTGAGACCGTGGTTCCTTTGCTTGCACTATAGCTCCATTATTGTCATAATACAATGGTATTGGATCACTAATGCTAGGTACCACTCCAAGTTCGGTGATGAACTTCTTGATCCACACTGCTTCTTTAGCCGCCTCAGAAGCGACGATGTACTCTGCTTCGGTCGTTGAATCAGGAGTTTTTTCTTGTTTGGAACTTTTCCAACAAACTACATCTCCGCCTAATAGAAAAACGAACCCAAATTGTGACTTACAATCATCCTTATCAGATTGGAAGCTGGCATCAGTATACCCACTTACTTGTAAGTCACCTTCTCCATATACCAAGAACATATCCTTATTTCATCTCAAGTAATTTAGGATGTTCTTTGCAGCCACCCAATGTTGCTCTCCATAATTGGATTGGAATCTACTTGCGGCACTAAGTGAAAATGCAACATCAGGTCGAGTACATATCATAGCGTACATGATGGATCCTATGGCGGAAGCATACGGTATCATACTCATGCGTTCTCTTTCCTCTTGTGTTTTGGGATACACAGATTTAGAAAGGTGCTTCCCATGAACCATTTGGATAAATCCTTTCTTGGAAAGATCCATGCTAAACTTCTTTAGCATATTGTCTATGAATGTAGACTGCGAAAGAACAAGCAACTTCTTTGATCTATCTCTTTAGATCCTAATCCTCAATATATAAGTTCTTCTCCAAGATCTTTCATGGAGAATTGCTTCGAAAGCCAAATCTTGACTGATTGAAGAGTTGAGACATCATTCCCTATGAGTAATATGTAATCTACATATAGTACAAGGAAATCAACTGCACTCCCACTGACCTTTTGGTAAACACAAGGTTCATCCAGATTTTGTAAGAAACCAAACTGTTTGATTATCTCGTCAAATCGGATGTTCCAACTCCTAGAGGCTTGCTTCAATCCATAAATGGATCTTTGAAGCTTGCATATTTTTGTTGCTATCATTGGATGTAAAACCTTCACATTGTGTCATATACAACTTCTCGGTCAAGTTTCTGTTAAGGAAAGCAGTCTTTACATCCATTTGCCAAATCTCATAGTCATAATGAGCAGCAATAGCAGGCAAAATCCTAATGGATTTGAGCATGCCTATAGGCGAGAAAGTTTTATCATAATCAATTCCTTGCTTTTGACGATAACCTTTCGCCACTAGTCGTGCTTTATAAGTAATCACATTATCATCCATGTCTTTTTTTTCTTGAAGACCCATTTACACCCAATGGGTTTTACACCTTCCGGTAGATCTTCCAAAGTCAAAACTTTGTTTTCATACATGGAATCCATTTCAGATTTCATGGCCTTCAACCACAAGTCAGCTTCTGAACTTTTCAGAAATTTCTTATAGCTAGTCGGCTCATTATCTTCTACAAGAGCAATATTCTTATTCTCATCTATTAAGAGAATAAGTTTCTCAGGTGCAGAACGTACTCTTGTAGAATGCCTAGGAGCATGTGTAACTTCAGGCTCAGTAATTACTACATCATCAAGAGTAATGTTTACGGGATTAATCGGTTGATCTTCTCCTATTTGTGTATCTTGAATCTCTTCAAGCTCTATTCTACTCCCATTATCTTCTTTTAGAAAAAACTCTTTCTCTAAAAAGATAGCATGTTTTGAAACAAACACCTTTTGTTCCAAAGGATTGTAGAAATAATATCTTATAGTTTCTTTAGGATATCCCACAAATAGATACTTATCGGACATAGGTTCTAACTTATCCGATGCCACTTTCTTCGCATATGCATAGCATCCCCATACTCGTATATGAGAAAGTACCGGTTTCTTATTTGTCCACATCTCATATGGAGTCTTACCCACCGATTTAGATGGAACTCTATTCAAAGTGTAAATAGTAGTTTCCAGTGCAAAGCCCCAAAATGACTTAGGTAAATCTGCAAAGCTCATCATGGATCGAACCATGTCCAACAAGGTTTTATTCCTCCTTTTTGATACACCATTATGTTGTGATGTAAAAGGAGGTGTCCACTCTGATAATATGCCATTATCTCTAAGATAAGTTTGAAATTCTTGACTTAAGTATTCATCTCCTCAATCGGATCGAAGTATTTTAATACTTTTGCCAAGTTACTTTTCTACTTCATTCTTGAATTCTTTGAACTTTTCAAAGGCCTCAGATTTATACTTCACCAAGTACACATAACCATATCAAGAATAATCATCGATAAAGGTAATGAAATAGAGATGTCCTCCTCTAGCATGTGTTGACATTGGTCCATATACATCTGAATCTATTAGGTCCAATACATCACATGCTCTAGTACCTTTACCACTAAAAGGTAATTTTGTCATTTTCCTAGATAAGCATGATTCGCATGTATCATATGATTCATAATCAAATGATCCTAAGTTACCAGACTTGTGCAACTTAATCATGCGATTCTTACTAATATGGCCAAGACGACAATGCCATAAATAAGAAGATTTCAAACTTTCTTTCTTTTCTCTCTTATTATCAATATTGAAACTTTCTTTATCATAATCAAGAATAAATTCTATTCACATTTGTGCCAGAATAATAAAACATATTATTCTTGAATAAAGAACAACCATTGTCTTTACTAATGGAAACTTTAAAATCTTGTTCAACAAGACAAGAAATTGAAATAATATTCTTTGATAAAGAAGGAACATAATAACAATTATTAAGTTCTAATACTAATCCAGAAGACAAACATATTGAATATGTCCATACAGCTAAGACAGCAACTCTTACTCCATTTGCAACTCGTAGGTCCACTTCTCCTTTATTCAGCTTCCTATTGCTCTTTAGATTTTGTAAATCAAAACATAAATGAGAATCACATCCAGTATCTAATACCCAATAATGGTTAAAAGCAGTACAATTAGTATTGATTTCAATCATATTGATACCTGAAGTAGAAACTCCTTTCGACTTCTTGGATTTGAGAGAGTTTAAGTAGACTTTGTAGTTTCTCTTCCAATGTCCATCCTTCCACAATGGAAGCAAGTCCCTTTGGGCTTAGTCTCTTTGGGAACAAGCTTGCCTTTCTTCATGATACCCCCTTTTGCCTTGATGGTTCCATTCATTTTAGTCTTTCCTTTGTTGCCTTTGGAAGACTGAATAACCATCACTACTTTCTGATCCTTCTTAAGGGTCACTTCAGTAGTGTCAAGCATATTAATCAGTTCAGGAATTATGGTGATAATCCCATTCATTTGATAATTAAGCACGAATTGTGCAAAAGAATTAGGTAGGGATTTTAGAATTAAGTCTACACTTAACTCTTTGTCCATCACAAAACCCAAACTAGCAAGCCTTTTGATATAACCATGCATCATAAGTGCATGTGGTCCAACAGAGGAACCTTCAGCCATCTTGCAACGAAACAATTGTTTCGAGATATCATAGCGCTCGATACGAGTTTGTTTCTCAAACAACTCCTTAAGATGGACGATTATCGCATAAGCATCCATATCCTCATGTTGCTTTTGGAGCTCTGAAGACATAGAGGCAAGCATGATGCATGTTGCCTTCTCGCTATCTTCAGTATGCTTCAAGTAAGCCATTTGTTCCAAGGTGGGAACATCATCTTCTGGCATAGGGGGTACTGGATCGTCCAACACATAACTGATTTTTTCTGATCTTAAAACAATTTTAAGATTCCTAAACCAATTAGTGAAGTTTGACCCAATCAACTTATTAGCATCAAGTATTCTACGCAGGTTCAATTCAGCGTTGGACATTTTCAATGACCTAAATGTGAAGCATAAAAAGAAAAGTATGATCTTGCAAAAAGAATTCAAATAATAAGCTCTTAAATTATTGCATTTTACTCCCACTATTTTATTTCGAACTAATAGCCCTTACTATTAATCCGGGAAAACAAGCGCATAGTTTTCCTTGTGGGTCAATATCCATCTTGACTAAAATTAAACCTTATGTTTACCCAACAAGCCAATTTTAGTTTTAATGGTAGATATCTCATACCAATTACATCTTATGCAACTATTTGAATTCATTGTGTTATCAACTCTTGATAACATATATATCTTATATGTATATCCCAATCTTGCCTCTAGGTAATTAGCCTTGAGTTTACCCAACAAGCTATAAAAAAACTAGTTAAGACAAACCCATTAATATAGTTTTAACATGTCCAATGTAGTATTGGGCTTGGGTTTACCCAACAACCCAAAACTAAAGCAAACTCTGGTTATCCCCATATTAACGGAAGGCTTATTCGTCTTAATATCTTCATTAAGGGATTTCTTATTTTTTAAAGTCTCATCATACATGTTTGGCATACTTTAGACAAGCATCATTATACATATATAATAAAATAATGTGACCTAGATATGGACTTGTCCTATATGCATGATTTTACAACCTAAAGAAAATCAAATAAATCCTATCTACTTGATCACCATCTTTGGACTTTTCTTGGCATCATCTCCATGGCCTCTATTGATTGTCTTCTCTAATCTATCCTATGTAATCTAATTACATAATATTTGAGAAGAAGACTCAAGTTACATTTGAGGTGAGTTACCATGAGAGAGATTTTTATAGAGAGGCAGGACACGTAGGTCCTATTTACCAAAAATAATAAAATTATGCATATGTAAAATCACATTGTATACTAAGTCCATATCTAGTTCACCATGACAAACATACACCCTTAGATGCATTCATCTAATGGAAAAATAATTTATATGTCTAATATCAATTCGGCAATATTAATATTTTTCAACTCTTGAAAAAAAATATACATATATATTTTACATTATTATTACGGCTTTTAATGAAATTATGATAACTCTTATCACAATTACGTATGTTAATCTCATTAACATAGAGTGACCTAGTTTGTATTGCAATCCATATTGATCTCATTAATATTTATTCATATAGTATAAAGTTAATTAATCATATTAACAACTTACCATACTATATGTGAAAACACGCTTCATTTATATAAAACAAAACCAATAAACAATTTAAATGTATATTAGATGTCGTTCTTGTTTTTTTTATAAATAAAATCTCATTTAAAAAACAAAACTGGTAAACGACATGCATATACTGTTTTACAAAATTGATTTAATAAAATTTAGATTGGTAATATTACAACACTTGCAATAATCCAAATCCTCTTAAAATCAATACAAACTGAGAGACAGAAATCGACATAGCCTTCTTCATTGTTTAAATCGGCATTTAAACAAGACAACAATTATTTAGTCTCTATAGGTATTAAAATATATAAAAGTATATATATTGAATTGAGTTGCAACCTTACAGAGACAAATAAATTGCAAGAATAATAATAATAAAATAATCGATTTGTTGTCAAAGTTTGCCAAAACGATTTTGTGTACGATAGAAAACAAAACTGAATTTTTTTTTTATTCAAATCGTTTGTTAACTAATCATGTCGTAAAGAATTCGATTCATTATATCACATATAATGAAAACTGTTTCATTAATAATATTGCCGAAAGATCATTAAACATATAATTCATGTTCAATTAATTGGTAACCTAGGCTCCGCTACCACTGATGGAATCAAAGGGAGTAAACAATCTAATTGCACAGCGGAATATACACAAATTGATTCCATAACATCAATTGAACATATATTAGAGAGGATATTCAGTACATACTCAAATACTGAAGATCGCAGCAAATCAGAAAAGAACTCTTCTAATCCCTCGTCACTTGCTTGTCGCAAACCACGGTGATCCTCTCTTGAGTATCACCTCCACAAGTAATCCACACAAGGCAGGGGTCAAGAACTCTTCCCAAGAGAACTACAATTGCCAAAACCCTGGAGAGCTAGTTAGGGATTTTGGGTTAGGGATTTTGGCTCTAGGAGGAGAAGGAGGCTAGAGAACAATTTCTTTAATGTCGGGTGTAGTATGTTGTGTGTCTATATCAATATCATAAGATATCTATTTATAGGCACTAGTCTATTAGGTCATAGGCAACACTAATAAACTACTTAAATAACTAATTGGACCAAAGCCCAAATAACTATTTAACTTATACATGGACTATAATATAAAAGTCCATATATTATTATTATTTTGATTTAATATTGGATCAAAATCCAACACATATAACATTGAATTAATTACCATTACCAAAAAAAAGCACGCTAAGACCTCTGCTACAACTAAAATTACAACACCATATCCCTCGCATCTTCTCCACCTACAGGCGACATTGACTTCACGTTGGCTGCGCAGAAATCGAATATCCTCTTTCAATTGTATTATCTCTCTCTCAAGTTCTTCATTACGTCCAACCAATTGCCTCTCACTATTCCTCAATCCAATCAATAGCTGCCGAGTTCTGTCTTCAAACTGCCCATCAACCCACTGCAAGAAACTACAACGATTGAATCTCCTCCCTGTGTTCTTGTTGCTCAATGAGTACCATCTGGGAGACCTGCTGATGCAAATTACCTAGGCAAGCTTAATGGTGCATACAAAGGCTTCTTCAGAGGCATCAAAGAGGAGCATCGTTCTCACAAGAATTTCAAGAAGAGTTGGAGATCAAAACGAAGGACACGAAGGACACGTGCAGAAATTCCTGGACCGCGCAGTATCGGGAATAAATTCATATCTTGAGCTCTACAACTCGGATTGCTGCAATCTTGGACTCTATGGAACGAAAAGACGAAGCTCTACAACTTTTATGTTGAGCCCAGAAGCTGAATCTTCCGTGTGAATTATTTAAATGGCACTTGAAGTCGAAAGACAGAATCTGTCCGAAAATTCGGTTTAGTTTTTATTATTTGGGCTAAAGTGTTTTTTGTTGGGTTTTATTATTTGTTGGGTTTGCAATTTTGTCTTGGACTATATTTGGGTTATTATTTGTGGGCTTTAGTTCAGTTATTTGGTTTTAATTGTAAGGTTTTAGTTAGTGTCCAATTAATGTGGGCTCAATTAAAAACCTAGTCCAATTAGGGTTAGGGTTTCGGCCAAATCTGGTCCAAACTAGGGTTTAGGGTTTCGGCACCTAATGAGGCTGACCTAGGGTTAGTAGCATAGTATAAATATGTTCTTTTTTGGCTTTTGCAAAGGTTAGACGATTAATGAAAAGAAACGGTTTCTCTTTGAGAGTTCCTTCTATTTGAGTGATTCAAACAACATCCTTGAGTGCTGATGCTCTTGGAAAACCTTGAGTGTTGATTCTCTTGGTTTATTCTAGGGATTAGATTTACTTTTTAGATTTTCATATCTGTGGTGTGATTCTAATTCCAATGGTGTTGTTTTCTGTTCTCTTGCTGATTGGAGTACAAGTGACGACATCTCCTTTGTGTGAATTGAATTTGCTTGTTTCTTTCATGCTGATTTGGGAGGAATAAGGGGAGACAATTTGCACCAGTTTGATTGAGATTGAGGTCGGGACCACAATTTTGATTCTGTGGGAATTCTAGTGCTGACTCTAGGGTTTCTGCCGTATCACCTGCGCCCACAAGAACATAAGATAACACCTTCATAATCGTAGTCCGGTTTCTGCGACATTGTTGAAATTATGAACTCGCCATCTATTGAATCTCTCTCGGAAGCCCACTCGCTAGACAGTTTGGAAGAAATGGATTTGAGAGAAGATGTTTGATGATGACGATCGAGAAGTCATTAGAGAGCAGTGTTAGTGGTAGACCTAAGATTTCCTCTACGTTTTTTTCCCCATATTTTCTTGTGTTCTCTGTGTAAGCAAGGGAGGGAGGAGGCAAAGGATGTTCTGAAAGAAACAAAAAGAAAAGAATGGCTAAAGGACGCAGAAGAAGGGAAGGAATGACATTAGGGTTGAGCTGCACGGGCCCCATAGCGCACTTACTTCCCCACCAATAAAAAACTTTTTTTTTCCTACTTTTTCGAAAAACCCCGATTTCCTGGAAAATAAGGGAGGGGATTAAAACATTTTCCACCCAGAACGCGTGGCGTGCTGTGATTGGACAACCGGCAACAGAAGGGAATTTGGACGACATTGGTTCATTTGCAGCAGGTTCGGGGACATAATGCTTGAAATAAAAAAAAGAGGGACATAAACATTGAAATCGAAAAAGTGAAAGGACACACTGGGTTTTTTAACCTAATAAAAACAATCCAATTTTAGAGGAAAAATTTTACACCATTTAATTGATTTTATTTTTTCCAATAAAACAACAAAATCAATTAGGTAACAAAAACTAGGGCTTCGCTACCAATGTTGGGAATTTAGGGATGTTCAACACATAAACACACTGCACAGCGGAAGATTAAATTAAATAACAGAACACTTATCTGTTAGTAGAGTTTGTCAAAACTGGAGCCGGATCAATCGGTACTCTGGAATCATCATACATCCTTGTTGGTCGGGAGTTTAATCACTAAAAAATAACCCACATACCACAACCTAAGAACCCTAAATTGGAGAAGAAATAGAGAAAAAATAGAGAACCATAAAAACACAGTTTTCAATTATCTATACACAGAGTACTAATCCACGTTCTACATTTTACTGTGTGGATGGTTACAACATATATTAACCCCCAACACTGGATTCCCTTAATAACATTATATTAGCGATTAATCTTGGGTTTAAGCCCACAAACTCATCATAGACGGACCCATTAATAAAAACCTTCACAAAATGTTTGGTGTGAAGATATTGGATGCTCCCGAAAACAACGTGAGGGGTTTTGGCTAGTTCACCCATTAAGAAGTGTGTTCCCGAAGAGAGATTTCATTTGTGTTTGTGGGTCACAATTGGGGGACATTTTAGTAAAATGCTTGATCAAAGAGTGTGAGTGGGGGGAGTGCAAATTAGCCACAAATACAATTGTGAAACCCTAATTGTATCACAAGTAGTGGAGGCTTGACAAGCCGCAATGTGGTTGACGACGACTAAAGGCAGACGATTTGTACCAGTTTGATTGAGATTGAGGTCGGGACCACAATTTTGATTCTGTGGGAATTCTAGTGCTGACTCTAGGGTTTCTGTCGTATCATCTTTTGGTAGCAGAGCAGGTTTCAATCAATCATATCCCTTTGTGTTTTGATTCTGTCCATTGTGTTTTTATTTTCAATTGGTGGTCTTTTCTTTGCTGTTCTTCAGTTTTCAGTTCGAGTTACTGTTCATCGGAACAGTAAACCCTAATCGTTACTGTTCACAAAAAAAAGAGTCTCTGTTGCTGTCGACATTATTATATATATAAAAAAGAGTTGGTTTTGTGTTCTGTTTCTATTGACATCAATTATATATAAAAAAAAAGAGAGAGAGAGAGCAAGTCGACTTGGTTGAAAATTAGGGTTTCTGAAATTGTTGTTCTTGCTGATTGGAATTACAATTTTGGGAATTGTGGTTGCAGAATTGAAATTGGGCCGAATTGATTTGGTCAAATAATTGTTGAATTGGCTGAGTTTGGGTTGATTGGAATTGTTGGAAGTTGCTGGTTGTGAGTTTCGTTTGTTGTTTTTGTAAGTAATTTGACTTACAAATTTGTTGCAGGAGTTCGGAAGTTCTTCTTTCTGTTAATTGCCGAATTGTGCCTTTTATTTGTGTTGAGTGATTATTGGTTCAGAATTGCTCAACTTTGCCAATATTCAAACAAATACAATTCTTGTTCTGTGTGTGTTATTTTTTTTTCTTCTTGGAGTCTGATTTGATTCTATAATTGCTAGCCTTTCTTTCTTTTCTTTAGGAATTTCGTTTGCATCCCCTAGGATTACTTCACTGATTTTGTTTGTTTGATTTGTTTATCTAGATCCTGACTAATAAACTGAAGTTGAATTAGGAGAGGTAAAACTCTGAGTGATTACATCAATTGCCAAGAGAGTAAACAGGAGAGCTGCATACACGTGAGGATTTGTTTACTACTAACAAGTTTTTGCAGGTAACAACATCATGTCGAGCTCGGGCAATGGGGGTGAACAAGTCAACCTTGCTACCATGTTAAGGGACTCTCTTGAATTGATGCGGCTTCAGATAGAGAGGCAAGGAAGAGAAGTGACCGCACGACTTGACAGGCAAGAGAGCTCTATACAAGAACTTTCAAACAATAATGGAGGGCCTAGAGGAGGTGAAGCTCACAGCTGAGGGGAAGAAGAGGAAGATGTAGAAGAAAGAGTTAGAGACAATCAGAGAGCACCTAGAGGCCGCGGCATAGGAGGCTGAGGAGAAGGTGTTGGTGGGGTCAGACCTAGATTTGATCGTCCATTCGTCAACCGGGATGGTGGTGCATTGCGTCTTGATAATGATTTCAATAGCATCAAGTTGAAGTTGCCTACATTACATGGAACCAGGCATCCAAAGTCAAGCTTGTTGTGGTAGAATTCAAAGATTATGCTAGGTCATGGTGGTAGAAGACTATTAACACCCGAAGAGAGTATGGTGAACCTGAGATAGATACTTGGGATGAGTTGAAAAGGATAATGAAGAAGAGGTTTATGCCTGTGACACATCAAAGAGAGCTGATGCATAAGTTCCAATCGATGAAGCAAGGCAACAAGACGGTAGAAGAGTATTGGATTGCATTGGATATGGCAATGAACCAAGATGGTGTTGTTGAGGCCGAACAGGCTACTATGTCTCGATTCTATTATGGGTTGGATTCTGAAATTGCCAAGGTTCTTCAGTTGCAGCAATATGAGGAAATGGAGGAAATGGTTGCATTAGCCGCCAAGATTAAGAAGCAACTTAAGGTGGTCAAAGGAGGGAAGACATCCCATTAAACTAGTTGGAGTGCCAGTGCCAAGTATACCAAGCATGAGGTGGGGAGTTCGAGTAGACCTACCTATGGGACACCCAAGGTGCAGCCATGGAAAGGGAAGGAGAAGGAGGAGTCGAAATCAGCTCCACCTAAGGTATCCATTATGCCTACTAGGAGGACGAGAGATATCACATGTTTTAGATGCATGAGAAAGGGACATTATGCTGCTCAATGTCCGAATAAGAAGGCTATGTTGGTCCAGGAAGAAAGTGGCGAGATCTATTCTGAGGATGAGGATGAAGAAGACGATCCCGATATGCCTGATTCGGAGGATAGTCCCGATGGATCTAATGAGAAGGTTTTGCGCCGATTGGGCATCACTCGAAGGGTGCTAAACATGCAACCAAAGGAAGAAGGAAGTGAGCAGAGGGAGAAAATCTTTCACACTAGATGCATGATTGGAGACAAGCCATGTAGTATGATCATTGATGGTGGGAGTTGCACCAATGTGGCGAGTTTTATGCTAGTGAAGAAGATGGGATTGGAGTGTTCAAAGCATCCACGACCTTACAAGCTTCAATGGCTGAATGATACTGGAGAAGTGAAAGTCACCAAGTAGGTTCTTATTACATTCACCATTGGAACATACACTGATCTAGTTCTATGTGATGTTGTACCTATGCAGGCTTGTCACATTTTGTTGGGTAGGCCATGGCAGTATGATAGAAGGGTGATGCATGATGGCTACAGGAATAGGTACACATTCGCCTGGGAAGGTAGGAAGGTGAACTTGGGGGCATTATCTCCTACAGAGGTGTATGAGGATCAGTTGTTTATGCAGAAAAGTATGGAAGCTTGGATGAAGGAGAAAGAGACTGAATTGGCTACACTCAGTGACCAAGAGAGGAAAGCCGAGGGCTTTGCAAAAGGAGAGCTAGAGAGGGAGGCTGAGAGCCTTGCAAAAGGAGAGCTAGAGAGGGAGGCTGAGAGCCTTGCAAAAGGAGAGGAGAGCTCAAAGGAAAAATTTGAGGATAAAGAAGAAGTTGAGAGTGAGAAAGAAAAAGAGAGTGAAAAGAAGTTGGTGCTTGTCATCACCATTGAGAGAAGAAAAGAGAATAAAAAGAAACAAATTTTTGATGTAAAAAAGATAGATAAGAGGGAACTTTATGAGGAAAAGAATAATTTGTTTCTACTTTTGTACAAGGAAGCTTGGTTTAAATATAACTTTAATCCTTGTCTTTCTAGATGTGAAGTGTTTCTTTTGCAGATTTCTAGGGATGCTTGTCCTAAAGGATTGCCAGCCCAAGGGGAAGATGGAATTATACATGGGGCACCAAATACAATCACAAAGGAGCATCAGGTTTTAAGTTCCTTCTCTATGATTATAATGCCTAAATTGGACAACTTGATGAGTAATTTATATGCTTATTTTACTGATTATCATCCACATCAATTACTTGTTATACATACTTTTGAGTTATTGTTTGGGAAGGAACAAACTAATCCTACTTGCTTGATCCTTGATCCAGGAGGAGAATCTATGCGTGTCATGCTTGATCTTCCATGCATAAAGCTTGGTTCACAAGGTGAGTATCATGATCATGCTACATTCATTATTACTGAATTTCCTCCTATTGATTTTATAGGTATCGATTCGAGGACGAATCTTTTTGAGGAGGGAGGGAATGATGCAAATCACCTAGGAAAGCTTAATGGTGCATACAAAGGCTTCTTCAGAGGCATCAAAGAGGAGCATCGATCTCACAAGAATTTGAAGAAGAGTTGGAGATCAAAACGAAGGACGCAAAGGACACGTGCAGAAATTCCTAGACCTTGCAGTATCGGGAATAAATTCATATCTCGAGATCTACAACTTGGATTGCTACGATATTGGACTCTCTGGAACGACAAGAGAAAGCTCTACAACTTTAATGTTGAGCCCAGAAGCTTAATCTTCCGTCTCCATTATTTAAATGGCACTTGAAGTCGACGGACAGATTCTGTCTGAAAATTTGGTTTAGTTTTTATTATTTGGGCTAAAGTGTTTTTAGTTGGGTTCTATTATTTGTTGGGTTTGTAATTTCGTCTTGGACTATATTTGGGTTATTATTTGTGGGCTTTAGTTCAGTTTTTTGGTTTTAATTATAAGGTTTTAATTAGTGTCCAATTAATGTGGGCTCAATTAAAAACCTAGTCCAATTGGGGTTAGGGTTTCGGCCAAATCTGATCCAAACTAGGGTTTAGGGTATCAACACCTAATGAGGCCGGCCTAGGGTTAGTAGCTTAGTATAAATATGTTCTTTTGTGGCTTTTGCAAAGGTTAGACGATTAATGAAAAGAAACGGTTTCTCTTTGAGAGTTCCTTTTGTTTGAGTGATTCAAGCAACATCCCTGAGTGCTGATGCTCTTGGAAAACCTTGAGTGTTGATTCTCTTGGTTGATTCTAGGGATTAGATTTACTTTTCAGATTTGCATATCTGTGGTGTGATTCTAATTCCATTGGTGTTGTTTTCGGTTCTCTTGCTGATTGAAGTACAGGAGACGACATCTCCTTTGTGTGAATTGAATTTGCTTGTTTCTTTCATGCTGATTTGGGAGGAATAAGGGGAGACAATTTGCACCAGTTTGATTGAGATTGAGGTCGGGACCACAATTTTGATTCTGTGGGAATTCTAGTGCTGACTCTAGGGTTTCTGCCGTATCACCTGCGCCCACAAGAACATAAGATAACACCTTCATAATCGTAGTCCGGTTTCTGCGACATTGTTGAAATTATGAACTCGCCATCTATTGAATCTCTCTCGGAAGCCCACTCGCTAGACAGTTTGGAAGAAATGGATTTGAGAGAAGATGTTTGATGATGACGATCGAGAAGTCATTAGAGAGCAGTGTTAGTGGTAGACCTAAGATTTCCTCTACGTTTTTTTCCCCATATTTTCTTGTGTTCTCTGTGTAAGCAAGGGAGGGAGGAGGCAAAGGATGTTCTGAAAGAAACAAAAAGAAAAGAATGGCTAAAGGACGCAGAAGAAGGGAAGGAATGACATTAGGGTTGAGCTGCACGGGCCCCATAGCGCACTTACTTCCCCACCAATAAAAAACTTTTTTTTTCCTACTTTTCCGAAAAACCCCGATTTCCTGGAAAATAAGGGAGGGGATTAAAACATTTTCCACCCAGAACGCGTGGCGTGCTGTGGTTGGACAACCGGCAACAGAAGGGAATTTGGACGACATTGGTTCATTTGCAACAGGTTCGGGGACATAATGCTTGAAATAAAAAAAAGAGGGACATAAACATTGAAATCGAAAAAGTGAAAGGACACACTGGGTCTTTTAACCTAATAAAAACAATCCAATTTTAGAGGAAAAATTTTACACCATTTAATTGATTTTATTTTTTCCAATAAAACAACAAAATCAATTAGGTAACAAAAACTAGGGCTTCGCTACCAATGTTGGGAATTTAGGGATGTTCAACACATAAACACACTGCACAGCGGAAGATTAAATTAAATAACAGAACACTTATCTGTTAGTAGAGTTTGTCAAAAATGGAGCCGGATCAATCGGTACTCTGGAATCATCATACATCCTTGTTGGTCGGGAGTTTAATCACTAAAAAATAACCCACATACCACAACCTAAGAACCCTAAATTGGAGAAGAAATAGAGAAAAAATAGAGAACCATAAAAACACAGTTTTCAATTATCTATACACAGAGTACTAATCCACGTTCTACATTTTACTGTGTGGATGGTTACAACATATATTAACCCCCAACACTGGATTCCCTTAATAACATTATATTAGCGATTAATCTTGGGTTTAAGCCCACAAACTCATCATAGACGGACCCATTAATAAAAACCTTCACAAAATGTTTGGTGTGAAGATATTGGATGCTCCCGAAAACAACGTGAGGGGTTTTGGCTAGTTCACCCATTAAGAAGTGTGTTCCCGAAGAGAAATTTCATTTGTGTTTGTGGGTCACAATTGGGGGACATTTTAGTAAAATGCTTGATCAAAGAGTGTGAGTGGGGGGAGTGCGAACTAGCCACAAATACAATTGTGAAACCCTAATTGTATCACAAGTAGTGGAGGCTTGACAAGCCGCAATGTGGTTGACGACGACTAAGGGGGTGACTCAAACCTGTGGTTGCTTCGGTTCCAGAGGTTCCATGCTTTCCAATATTGTATGACAAATAAAACCAATCAGGAACACGCCTGCGGCGGCTTCTATCCATGCCTCTCCTGATCGTCATGGAACCGTTGATCTTCCTTCCAAACTTTCAGAGCGGCTAGCATATGAGGGCAACCTTGTGGATGGAATCTTCTCCCGCACCTACTGTTTTTTCCCGCCAACTTGGTCGCTAGACGATGAGGTTGACCGTAAAAGGATATCATGGTGGTGGGGCACTTGGGTGCCACCAACCGACGCTGATATTGACAGATTTCTCTTTGATATGAGTTATCGCCAAATAGTTGCTCCCTACGAACGCGCAATATTCACACCCTGTTATCGCCAAGTACTCGTTCCCTATTTCCGAGAGATGCGCAAATCGTGGGTCTGATTATTTTATTTTTCTTTCTTTCTCATTTTCGTGTGTTTATATAATCTAGCTGAATCGAGAATGTTCGCTTGTTGTTCAATCATCCAGTTATTGATTTATTCTGTGCCTTATTTAATCAATTTAATCAATCTGCAGGGCTTTGAGGTGTCGTCGTATCCTAATTATAGTCGTCTGTCCATAATCCGACCAGCCCATGAGGTCATCGGTGGTACCCCCGATGATTATACCACCGATATACCCCCAGGATATTACATCATTGACTGCACAATCAACATAGGAAAGGCTTGGACAAGTTTTAGCACACTGACAAGCTTGGTGTGCCACTCTGTTCGCATTTCGTTTGGTATGCATAAACGAGCATAGGTTGGTAACTAAGGATAGAATTTCCATTAGCAGAATTCCCAAGAGTGCTTGTGCATTGTTAACTGTATGTATGACCGTGAGGTTGTCAGATTCGAGATCCACATCAAGGAACCCGTAGAGGATCCAAATTTGAGACCAAATAGAATGCCCATTGGCTTCCACAATCTACGAAAAATTGGGATGCAATGTGGGTATGAGGCATGACAAGGACTTCCTCCTCAGAAAACTCAATAGTAACATTAACATACTGCACAATTACTTTAAATTACGTTTCATAATGAAAAGCTAATCTAAAATCAATTGAGACAGATTAGTAGAAATTTTTTTTTTCTCAACATGATTTATTGAAGATTATAAATTAACTAACACTCATCAAAAGGAAGTTAGTAAGAGTATCAACAATCATATAACTTTTTTTCCAATTAGGACATGATAGTAAAAAAAATTAAAAAGAAAGAAATAGAGAAATAATATAAAATTTAAAATAAAATATATGTCATACAAAAAAATAATTAAACAAAATAATTATAGAAAATGTAAAAGTTACAAATTAGAAAATGAAAATGTTGGGGAAAATTTAAATAGAAAATGATGTATAGAGAACTGAAATCTATACAAATAGTAAAAATATATAATAAATTGAATAGAATAATTATCCTTATAATATTTTTTGAGAATTTAAGAAAATATTAAAAGAGTAAGAAAAGCTATAGGAAAAGGCCAAAAAAATTTAGGGAAGAAATAAATAATCAATATAAATTCCGAAAGAATAATTTCTTTATTGAAAATTAATAAAACTTAATCTTATGAGTTCTGGACATAAAATTTCTAAGTTTAAGGATTAAAATGAATGAAATAAATCACAATATAAAGATAATATTAAATAACAATAATTGAAAAGTCAAGGACGAGCAATATTATTTTTCCTACTAAAAAATTAATTAACATTATAAATTCTATAGAGTGGAGATAAAGCAAACAAATTAAAGATGCAGATATAAGTGTGTAGTAAAATAATATTAGATACGACTTAATTATTTATGTTAACTTTTTATAAGATATGATTTTTTGAAAGGTTAATGTTGATAATGTATTCATATTTTTTCATAAATATAAATTTAATTATTTTAATATATATATTATTTAATTAAATATGTTTTAAAATTAATTTTACATTTATTTATAATACATCATTTTCTTCTCTACTTCTAGTGGTAACTTAATTACAACAGTACATTTTTAACTCAAAAGGTTTTAAATTTTTTACATTTTAAAAAATATATATTAATTTTTTATTTTTGTTTCTTCATTTTCTAACCTATCTTTCTATTTATTTATTTTTTTAAACTTGTAAATATATTATATTAATATTTAATATACTATTAATGTTTCCCAGAAAATTTGAAAGTTTATTATATGAAGCTAAATATTTTAATGACTTCTTAATCATAATTTCCGTAATTTTAATAAATTTAATTTTATTTATAATTTTTTTAATCCAATTTTTCCTAATTTAGTTATATGAACATGGGTTGCATATAATATGCTAATACGTTTATAATTATTTATAATATTAATAATTATTAAAATAATAAATAATAAATAAATAATTTAAATACAATTATTAAATTGTATTTTATTTTTTCTAAACATGCTGTGCAATATAATAATATAATATTGGGATTAGATTCCAAAATATAATATTAAAAATACTAAAAGGTTTGCCAAATAAAAAATTTATGAAAAGAAACTTGGAGGAAATAATAGTGATTTTTTATAATTTATAAATTATTTATTCTGAAACACCCCGACCTACATTTACCCGACTCACAGTAATTACCGAAGAAACTGTGCCGACACGTGGCACAAACAGTGTAGACAACAATAATCCGGCCCAACGGCCCAATATCACAACACGTCACTCGAACTCGGGAACATTAATTAATAGCACAGCGGAAGCATTTTTATAACAATACCAACATATGCAAAATCCAATGCAAATTAGTGGATCCGAGTCCTGCCCGAGGGTATGCTACAGCCGCCGGAATGCATCGTACCTGTACCACGAAAGACTCAACCTACGGGATGAAACCCCGCAGGCGAGGGGAGAGTCTGAAACGCTCACCGGTACATTTAAGTACAATCATGGATAATCATAAATATGCTGGCACTATAAACTCAAGGATGCAAAACAGATAACACATAGGATCAACCACATCTTGACTGAGCCAAGGCCAAAAGAAATTAATTAAATTACCAGTTTTATCTTCTGGGCCCCGTCACGGATAAGCTAGGGTCGTACCAGGTTATCAACCTACTCTGGGTGCCATACCTAAACCAAATCCGAGATCTACATCCCCAAACCATAACCAGGGGTCAACACCCCAATAACAAACCAGGGATCATCATCCCAATATCGAACCGACATCATCATGCCCATCACAAATAACCAGGTCATGGCCACCACAGAATAGTCTCTAACCTCCAGTCGTACCACTACTTACCACGTGACACCTAATCATCATCAACTCAATTATTCCTCTTATCAAGAGTTCATAGATCAATGTCACATCTCATAATCATACCATCAAGTTCAGATCATCATCAATAAACCATGAAAATACCAGGCACAACTCAACGATTCAATCAAACAACAAAGCACATCCGGCAGAGCAAATAGGCACATATTTAAGACAGTCCATCCTCACCTGGTATGTCTCTGAAATCAGCACATAATCCATATGGCTTTATTTGTCCCTATATCATATCAACACGTATAATCACAAATAATGCACATCAAAGAATGCAATGCATGAGATTAATTATTATTCTGCTTATCCACGGTTAATCATCGTTATCGTCGTTCCGAAACCGTTTCCATTAAACATTGCTTTTACGGCTGAAGGGTAATTATAATTCATAGAATAATCATAATCGAAATACAATATAAAATAAATGGTATTTCATAAAATAATTATTCACGATAAAAGTAATAATGAATATATATACATACATTTAGTAATCAAGGTTTATAAAATAGCGAAGGTAATTAAATACATAAGTAATGTACCCAACAACAAATTCGATAATAAAACCGATTAAATAAAATAGTACCATTGGTAATAAGTTAGCTTAGCCGATCGTATGGTATAAAACGATTATATCGTAAAGTTCCAAAAGTGATACTTATAATTTCATAAATACTTAAATACTTAGATACCGATAATTATAAATTAAATAACGGAAATAATAAATTAACAAGTGAAAGATATAACTATTATTATCAAAGTAATGCCACTATAAAATACAATGTAGCCATGAAATAATTGTACAAAATATATTTAATAGTCTTTATAGATACATCGTTATTTATAGGAAATTATATTTGTAATCAATTTATGACCCATCTATATTTACATATATATATATTAGTTTGAAGATATAGTCGTTGTAAAGTATATATATATTTTTAGTAAAACTTATATGATTGTAAATACATATATACATAAAACTATAACCGTTAATTAAACAGAAATACAGTCTAGCAATATCTAAGCCGGTGGAAGCCGGTGAAAATAGTTGCAATACATTATACGTTATATATTCATATACTTGTAATAGATCAATAATTAAAATAAGGTATGGGTCTAATATTATTTTAGCCCAAAAGAAATAATAGTAACGTTATAAGAGTATAACCATATTTATACGGCTCTTTATAATATAAACCCAAGTAAAATGTGATTAAAAGAAATTTGGAAATTAAATAAGAGGCACATTTAAAATCAATAAACAACGTAATTAAAATTAATAAACGACATGAGCCTTTTATTAATTAGCCCAATTGAAATTAAAAACCGAAAAACTAAATACAGTAAGCCTTTTAATAGTCCAATCGGAAAATTAAATAAAACATAATTAAATAATAACATACATTAAATAAAAACAAGGCATACAATAAAATCATAGGTTAAAATTAATTGCTCGTTATTTAAGGTTGTTACTATTATCTAGGTTCGTTATCGTCCAAAGGTCCGTTAGAATGCATGTGGTCCAAAGGTCCGGAGTTTACCCAAGGTCCGTTCTCGGGTTCGCCGGAAAATACCCGAGACACCGGAGGCTCGCTGGAAAATTCTGGGGACTCGCCGGAAACTCGCCAGATTCCGGCCAAGGTACTGTTCGCGCCCACCATCCGTTTACTGCTCATCACCCTACAGAACACCCCATCCACCTTGAGAAACAACCTTCAAACCAACCACCAGCACTGCTACCATTCCCACGGCCATGCTCCGGTGACAGGAACTCCACCACACAGCAACGTCCGCCAGCCAAAACACCACAACCCCGAACCACAACAACAACGTCAACATCGGCAGCAACCGAACACAGACCCACACAACCAAAGCCAGACAATCAGACAAGATACAAAGATGACGAAAGAAAGGAAGAGAAAGAGGAATTCGGAAGCAGCTCTTACCCCAACTGCGGCGCATACAGAGACAGAGGAGAGGAGATCGGCGTCGAGAAGGGTGAGCACTGACGGCGGCTACAGCAACGGTGGCTCGAGCTCAGTTCCTTTGGTGGGAAAACAGGCAGAGGCTTGCGTGGAGAAGGAAATGGCAACGTGAAGGTGAGAAGTGGCGGCGGCGTCGAGGCGGACCGGGGCGAGGCAGCAGGAGAAAGGACCGGAGGCGTCCTCTGGTTGCAGCGGTAGAGGCAGCAGGAGCAGGGGAGGTCGGGTCGTCGGCCAGCGGCTGCAGAAAAGGAGAGGAGGGAGTCGGCGGTTGATGGGAAGAAAAGAAGAAGGAAAAGCAAAAGTGGAAGAGGGAGGTTGTGTGTAATCAGGGGAGGGAGAGGAGAAGGTAAAGAAAATGAGGAAAGAAAAAAGACAAGAAAAGAAAGAAGGGATGGGAAAGGAAGTAAAAAAAAACGGGAGAAAAAGGAGAAGGGGTCCGGCTAGGGAGAAAAAGGAGGAGACAAGAAGAAAAGCAAAAGGGAAAAAGCACAGGAAAGATGGGAGGGAAGAAAAAGAAGAGGGACCGGTGGTTCACGGGTGAGATAAGGAGAAAAAACGGAGGAGAGAAAAAAGGAAAGAGAAAAAAGAAAAGTGAAACACCCCGACCCAAATTTACCCAACATACAGTATTTACTGAACAACAGTGCCGACACGTGGCACAGACAGTAAATACAACAGGAAAATCCAGCCCAACGGCCCAAAGACAACATCATATCACCCAACCTCGGCAATCTCAAAACAATAGCACAACGGAAGCAATTTTAATCTCAATACCATATATGCAAAATCCGATGCAGACTAATGGATCCGGTCCTGTCCGAGGGTTACGCCGCAGCCTGCCATAATGCATTCCTGCACAATGAACAACGTAGCCTGCCGATGGGGCAGGTGAGGGGTGAGATTCTCCATAATCTCACCGACACATAACCCATGATGAACAACGTAGCAGGTACTCAAGAGCACATCATTATGGCATACGAGTCATATTTGGAACACAGAACAAACAATGCGGACTATGACAATGTCTACCCCATCAGCTATGCAATGCACTGACCATCTAATACTAACTGTACCTTACACTAGTGCCCGACCAGGACACTTCAACTCAACCACATGCTGGGTAACCGACCCAGCCTCAACAGCCTATACAACACATACTCTAGTCCTGTCAGACTATACCCAACGGAGGTTCCTCATCGTATGTTGACATACCGCTACTGTGCTTGCTGGTCATCTAACCCGGTACCAAAACAATCTCAAAATCACGTGAGCCTCGCTCACCGGGTAGCCGGCAACCAGCACGGACCATACCCAATCAATATCACAAACCGGTTCCCGGGTAGAATCACAACACAACACGGAATCAGTAGTCACCACAACAACTCGTAACCACAACAATACTCAATATCCGATCTTAAACGACAAGTGATACTCATCCAACAATTATCAAAAGAAGCTGACAATAAACAAAGGACAACTGGCAACCGATGCCAACAACAATGGACTACTCACAACCAACGACAATGATTAACACCCGTAAACCGGCAACCTATGCCGACCACGGTCAACCGACTAAACTGAGAACTGACAACCTCCTAAGGTATGATCATGAAACATCATGCAAGTGAACATAGCACATTACAGCCCAACAAAGTACAAGCACATCATAATCAAGAATGAACCAAGACCAAAAGAATGCTTAATTATTTTCTTATTACCAGTTTTATCTTCCGGGCCCCCGTCACTGGACAAGCTAGGGTCGTACCAGGTTATCAATTAATTCTGGATGCTAGGTCAAGAACCAATCCACATTTCAAAACTGGATATTTGGTATATCCAAACCTCTGGGTATTCGGTATACCCCAACCTCAGGCATCGTCATGCCAACCGGATATTCGGTATATCCGAACCACTGGGTATTTGGTATACCCTAACCACAGGCAACAAGCCAAACGGATATTCGGTATATCCAAACCACTGGGTATTTGGTATACCCTAACCACAGGCAACAGCATGCCAATCAAACAAAGAAACCGACCATAGCATCCCAAAATTAATTTTCAAACCATCGGGTCGTACCACTACTTTCCACATGACAATTATATCATCATCTCAAATCTATTCCAATTTCAAATTCCAATTTCTTTTTCTCAATTTTCCACAGTCAAAAGTTCAACATCAATCTCAGCATAATATTCACAGAATCAATATCACAGCCCAATGGCAACAATAATATCACAGCAATCAATCAGCCAACAGTCAACAATTCAGCAGTTCAATCGAACAACAAAGCACACAAAGTATTACAGGCAACATAACAAGGGTTATCCATCCTCACAACAAATATCAACAAATATCACAAGAAATCGACAACAATAACCATAAGATGCAATGGAACCTATATGGTTCCAAGACCAACCATCCCGGCTATCACGGGTGGAATGACGTATATGCAACCTCACCTTGGCCTGTTATTAACTCTGGGTTTCCATCACAAGTTCCAAAGCCGATTCCTCATTGAACTGCTCCGTATCAACTCCTATATAACACATAGTATGCACACATATAAGATGCACAGTAAATGATATGCAAATGACAATTAGTACTGTAACCGTAAATAAGATGCTAGCCGGCTCGGTTATCGTCTCGGGTTATATTCCATTATGATCATCTTTCACCATTTAATTCCAAGTCAAAAATAATATATACTATCCGGGTATTATTCCAGTATTATATTTTGATATTCCTTTCCAAAATATTTTTCATGAAAATAATTATTTATCATATCATATGAAAATATAATTAAAATAATTTATTTTTTTTGAAAATGATAACGTACATATATATGTCTTTTCCCTAAAGCAATTATTATAACAAATATCAAAGGTATTTACCATATAATAATTTTCCCAGAAAATAATAGCATATCTATTTCCAAATATCTCCCTAGTGTATATATCTTTTTTTTTTCTAAAAGGTATAGCTTTTTTTTTTCAAAGGATACAAATCATATTATAATTACTTTGATTTTCCAAAATAGTAATATATCAAGTATTATATTTCCAGGAATATGTCAAAATATTTATTTTTCAAAATATATATATATATCTTATTTTCCAGAAGTATAATTATTTTTGTATAAAAATGTTTTTTTTAAGGAACTGGGCCAGCCCATAACAATTTGAGCCAACCCAGAACCAAACCCAAGATCAGCCCAGCCTAGGAGCAGGGCCTTAGTCCAAATTAACCGGCCCAAGTCCCAAGTCAACCCAAACCCAGGCCTCGATCCAACTTGCAGAAACGGGTCGGACTCAACCCATCCGGGTCGTCTTCAATCCGTGGGTCTGCAGCTCACCTGCAACGGTGGCGGCGCAGGCACGGCGAGGCGGCGACGGCGGAAAGGAGGCGAGGGTGGCGCGACATGGCTGCAGGTGGCTTCCGGTGGCAACGAGCAGTAGGACGGCAATGAATCAGGGGAGGAAGGAGAGTCATCGGCGGCAGCAGGGATTCGCGACGAGCTCGACAAGGCTTCGTCAGCGGCGGTTAGCGTGTTTCAGCGGCGGGGAGTGAGGGTGGAGAGGAAGGAAGGAAGATGGTGATGAGGTGGTGGAGGCTCAGTCGGGTGGAAGTGAAAGGTGGCAGTGGTGGCGGTCGGCAGTGGTAGTCTCGGCCAAAGGTGGAAGAAAAGAAGAAGGAAAGGAAGAGGGTGGTGGTCCAAAACAACCACGTTTTGGGTGTGTGTCTCTTTGTTTTTTTTTCTTTTCTTTTCTTTTGCAGGTTTTGTGAGGTTTGTTTGAGTTGCAGAGGAAAAAGGTATACTGGAAGAAGGTTTGCAGAGGAAGAGATGAAGGCTGTGTGTGTGCACTGGAAGCAGGAGAACGTGAGTTAAATCGGCAGCTAAAACACTGGCAGTTCACAGGCTTAACAGCAGAAGGCGGCTGAATAATTGAGCTGCCTCAATTATGTGGTACTGTGCAACATGTGAGGTGTGACCCACCTAGACCAGAAAATATCCAACATATGAAACGCCCCGACCCGAATTTACCGTACACAGTAAACACGAGCCGGAACTGTGACGACCTGGCCAATCAAGGCCCAGCATACAGTGTAAATAACAATAACTCGGGCTCAACAGCCCATAATAATAACAACAAAAATAACTCAACACGGCCCAATGGCCCAATAATAATAAAAACATGCACAGCAGAAGACTTTAAGGCTCACAAACACTGTATGCATAACCAATGCAACCTATGGATCCAAGCCCGTCCAAGGGAAACGTCGCAGCCTGTCTGGAATGCATCAACCTGTACCAAAGGTAACTCATCCTACGGGATGAAAGCCCGCAGGTGAGGGGTGAGTCCGAAGTGCTCACGGCAATGGAAAGACGATCAATATGCAACTAAAAGTACTCGAGGTCGAAAACAAGCAAAAACCGACCCAAAGACTCAAATAAAACCAATTATCCAATTTTATCTTTTCCGGACCCCGTCACGGCTAAGCTAGGGTCGTACCAGGTTATCAACCTGTTCCTGGTGCCAGATCAAAAAGAACCCAGGGATAGACATCCCAAATAACAAAACGGGATAGACATCCCAAGCATAGACATGCTTATCACACGAACCCAGATCATGGCCACCACAAAACAGTCTCTAACCATCCGGTCGTACCTATACTTACCACGTGACAATTATATTACCATCGTTAAAAACAAATCACAGGGATCGACATCCCTAACCAGGATACCGGGATAGACATCCCTATCCAAAAACCAAGGATCGACATCCTTGTTACTATTCATTAATTATTCCATTATATTTAGTGTCAAAACGACTCAGGATAAACATCCAAAAATACTAATCAAGACACCGGGATAAACATCTCGAACCAAAACATAGCAAATGCAATACTCAACAGTTTAATAATCCACAAAACAAAATACCGAGTAATACAGGCACATATTGAAGGAAATCCATCCTCACCTTAGCCGATTACTCAACTTCGGAAATAATGACCGGTCCGACGCCGGCTCCTCGGGAAACTGCCCGATATCCAAACCTATACACAAAATCATACATACACATAAATGCACATATTCGGTATGCAATGATGCCAATACTACGAAATTACCCATCCCGGTTCATATCTCTTTTATTTTCATTTACCGAAAATATTTATCCATACGTATATCCGAATATAATTTCGGTACAAATAATACATATATTTAATTTCCAGAAATTAATTTCAAGGTATATATATATATTTTCCAAAATAATATTAGTTTTTCCTAAAACATTACTTAATTATTTAACCAAGTAAACATATTTATATTTTAACAAAAATACCAGATTTAAATTGGCCTTAATTTACTCAAAATAACTATATATATTTTTTTCCAAAATTGAATTCTAGATTATTAATAAAAATATATATATAATTTATTTTTTTTAATTAAAACCGGACTGGGCTGAACAGTACCAAGCCCAGGCTTGTACTGTGCCAAACCCAGCCGGCCCAATCACCAACCCAAAACATAACCCAGCCCAAAGGAAGTCAAGCCCACGGCTGTGACCCAGGTTCGCGACCCGGACAAGCACGCGGGTCGACGGATCCGGATGCTCACCTCGCGGGTTGAGTGGCTGGCGACGACGACGGCGGCGCGAGGAAGGACGCGAGCACCACCTCGACATCTGGGCGGCACGAGCGGCGCGGGGGCGGTGGAAGGGTGGCGGAAGGCTGTCGGCAGCGGCGGCAGAAACGAAGGAAGCAGGTCCGACGGGTCCTTAGGCGGGTCGTCGGCGCGTCAGGCGGTGGAAGGAGGAGGCGGCAGCAGGGGTGAGGTCGCGATGGCTTGGGGAGTCCAGCAGTGGTGGCGGTGCGGCGAGATTCACCGGGGAATGGCGGCGAGTGAACAGTAACGAGGAGGAGCTCCGGGTTGACGGTACTGTTCCTCTCTTTTTTCCTCTTTTTTCTTGTATTTTCTTTATTTTCTTTCTTTTTTTCTATTTTTATTTCTCTGATTTTGTTTCTCTCTTTTTTTTATTTTCCGTTCCTTTTTTATTCTTTCTTCCTTTCTCTCTTTTTTTTTTCTTTCTGTTTCTTTTTTTTTCCTCATTTCTATTTTTTTCTTTTTCTCTCTTTTTTTTTCCCCTCCTTTTCTTTTTCTCTCTTTTTTTATTTTTCTTTTCCTTTCCTCTCTTTTTTTTTCTTCTTCTTCCTCCTTCTCTCCCAGCTCCTTCCCTTCTCCTGCTTCTTTTATAAACTGAATATACTATTTGGCATGTGAATTACATTATAAACTGAATATACTATTTGGCATGTGAATTACAAATAATGTAATTCGTCTGCATTACGGGCGAATCCGATCCGGACCAGAAAATAACAGGTACCTCCTTAGTTATTTTCCTGTTTGATTTTCCGAGAAATTCCGAAACCGAAAAATACCAACTTAGGTTCGAAAAATCAACGGGAAAATCACGAGCGCGGGAAAACCCTCGGTTTCGAAAAACGACTCCCGATTTACCTTGAATTAATTACCCAAGATTAATTCAACAGTAAATCACGGTAAATAGACTTTTACAATCCGGTAAAAATTCAAAATTTTTACCCGGGCTGTTACAACATATCTCCTTATCTTTATTTCTGGTCCGTTATCTCGAGGATGAACCCGACTTTTTCGAAGATTCCTGGACCCGAAAAATTCCAACTTTGGTCCGTAAAATCCGCAAAAAAATCTCAAACGTGGGCCAAGGCTCGGTTTCGATCCGATGCACGAATTACAATAAATTAATTATCCAAGATTAATTTTAATGGTAAACTACTGTATAAAAATTATTTACGGTACTAGTAAAAATGCAAAATTATATGGGTTGTTACAGCAAACCTTATGTTTAACTTTTCAACTTAATATTTGTAAAACATAAGCTTGGGTTATAAAATTCAAAATAAATCTCCAAAGATTAATTTATTAAATATCATGGAAATAAAAGATGAAATTTCTTTTTAAATTATAATCAATAAATTATTATAGCAAAAATATCAAAGCAAGATAATGGAGATATTACTACTAATGTTGACTAGGAGAATAAAATTATTAATTGTAAAAACAATAAAAATAATTTTGAGAGTAGTCAAAGTAATAATGAAAATAATGAAAAATGACTCGGATTGGTAAAATCCTTGATTAACCGCGATAAAATTTTATTAACCACAGTAAAAGTTAAAATAACTTGGTAAAAATCACGAAAATTTTACCCAGGTCATTATAAAAAGATAGAAGGGATGAGTGGTCACGTGGCAAGCTACGATTGGCTGGTCCGGATTCTCGTGTCGGGATAACGGAATCCCAGGGGTATTCCCGTCTCTTCAGATTTCCGCCCCCGGGTCCAAAAACACAACTTGGGCTCAAAAAATTCGATTAATGCCCATGAGCGTCGTCCAAGTCTCGGAATTGAAAACCGAGGCTCGGTTAACGAAAGATACCCCAAAACGTCGTATCGGTCGAACTACAGTAAACCTTGTGTTTAACATTTTAACTTAATCTTTGTAAAACATAAACATAATTTAACGATTATACCTTTGTAAATTCAAAATAAATTTTCGAAAACACATTTATTAATTATAACGGAAATAAAAATAAATTTTCTTTAAAATTATAACTAGTAGTTTTTGAAATATAATTACTTGACAAAATAATAATAAAAATTTCTTTAATCATATTATCAATAAGAATAACGATAACAATAATAATAATAACAAACGTAAATAATCAAAACTTCCGCGAACAAAAATGATTTAGAAATAACTCAGAATGGTTGAAAACGTCTATTAGCAACGGTAAATTTTATTAGCCACCGTAAAAGTCAAATTAAAACGGTAAAATCAAATAAAAATTTACTCGGGCTGTTACAGTCTACCCAACTTAAAAGGAATTTCGTCCCCAAAATTCATACCGTAATCCACCAATTCCAGAAACATGTATATATAGTTATCATGATCATCAATCCTTCCACAATTCATCAAATCTGTGAACTCCAAATTATCACCCATCAATCATAATTAAATTCTCCAAATAATTTATTTATTTATTTGGATTATATCTCCCAAACCATGTCGATCATTACCTAAAAATTTATTTCTAGCATGATTCTCCATAAATTACATCTCCCAAGATATGTAGATCAATACTCCGAAATTTATCACTAACATAATCATCCATCAAATAATTAATTTTTTTAAAATCCACCGAAATTAGCAAAGATCATCACTGCAAGTATAGCTTTTATATAATCCCACAAAAACCTTCAAATCATCAAACCCATTTGTTTAAAAGATTGAATCACCTCCAGCATCAAAGAATTCCATGAACATTAGTCCAATCCTCAAATCAAGTTATCACATCATAAACAATGCAGTACCCCAAAGTCATCATTTCCACATTCTCAAGATCATATCATATCATATCATCGCTTTAAGATATACCAACTAAAACCATAAAGCAAATCTTACTTGTTCTGGTTGTTTTATATGTCAAAACTTCCGATGCATAGGAGGTAGACTTCTTTGCCTCCCTAAGATCCCTTGATCTCGCAGACTATCACGTGCCACGGGCATGTTAAAACTTTAGAATAGAATCTTCAAAAACATTTTATCAACAAAGTTATAATAGTTAAATAAAATTTTCCAAAAATAATAATTATATCTTATGAACATATATTACCCTCAGCCTAAGCTATAAAGGTCATTTTTATCAAAACTCATCATTTCAAAAGCTTCACGTCAACGAAAACACGAACTACCAAGTATAGGATCTCCCATAATGTAAAGAATGCTTACTTGCGAATGTTCAGCGGCAGGCTGGCGTCCCTCGACCGGATCCATAATGCACTAACAATGTGAATATGCATGTATCATGTTAACCATGTGGAGCGAGCAATGCACAGCAAACAAGCGCAACAATCACCCAAGGACCTACCGCCCGCTCCGCTACCAAAATGAAACACCCCGACCTACATTTACCCGACTCACAGTAATTACCGAAAAAATTGTGCCGACACGTGGCAAAAACAGTGTATACAACAATAATCCGGCCCAACGGCCCAATATCACAACACGTCACCCGAACTCGGGAACATCAAGTAATAGCACAGCGGAAGCATTTTTATATCAATACCAACATATGCAAAATCCGATGCAAACTAATGGATCCGAATCCTACCCGAGGGTATGCTACAGCCGCCGGAATGCATCGTACCTGTACAACGTAAGACTCAACCTGCGGGATGAAACCCCGCAGGCGAGGGGTAAGTCCGAAACAGTCACCGGTACATTTAAGTACAACCATGGATAATCATAAATATGCTGGCACTATAAACTCAAGGATGCAAAACAGATAACACATAGGATCAACCACATCTTGACTGAGCCAAGGCCAAAAGAAATTAATTAAATTACCAGTTTTATCTTTCGGGCCCTGTCACGGATAAGCTAGGGTCGTACCACGTTATCAACCTACTCTGGGTGCCATACCTAAACCAAATCCCGGATCTACATCCCCAAACCATAACCAGGGGTCAACACCCCAATAACAAACCAGGGATCATCATCCCAATATCGAACCGGCATCATCATGCCCATCACAAATAACCAGGTCATGGCCACCACAGAATAGTCTCTAACCTCCAGTCATACCACGTGACACTTAATCATCATCAACTCAATTATTCCTCTTATCAACAGTTCATAGATCAATGTCACATCTCATAATCATACCATCAAGTTCAGATCATCATCAATAAACCATGAAAATACCAGGCACAACTCAACGGTTCAATCAAACAACAAAGCACATCCAGTAGAGCAAATAGGCACATATTTAAGACAGTCCATCCTCACCTGGTATGTCTCTGAAATCAGCACATAATCCATATGGCTTTATTTGTCCCTATATCATATCAACACGTATAATCACAAATAATGCACATCAAAGAATGCAATGCATGAGATTAATTATTATTCTGCTTATCTACGGTTAATCATCGTTATCGTCGTTCCAAAACCGTTTCCATTAAACATTGCTTTTACGGCTGAAGGGTAATTATAATTCATAGAATAATCATAATCGAAATACAATATAAAATAAATGGTATTTCATAAAATAATTATTCTCGATAAAAGTAATACTGAATATATATATACATTTAGTAATCAAGGTTTATAAAATAGCGAAGGTAATTAAATACATAAATAATGTACCCAACAACAAATTCGATAATAAAACCGATGAAATAAAATAGAACCATTGGTAATAACTTAGCTTAGCCGATCGTATGGAATAAAACGATTATATCGTAAAGTTCCAAAAGTGATACTTATAATTTCATAAATACTTAAATACTTAGATACCGATAATTATAAATTAAATAACGGAAATAATAAATTAACAAGTGAAAGATATAACTATTATAATCAAAGTAATGCCACTATAAAATATAATGTAGCCATGAAATAATTGTACAAAATATATATAATAGTCTTTATAGATACATCGTTATTTATAAGAAATTATATTTGTAATCAAATTATGACCCATCTATATTTACATATATATATTAGTTTGAAGATATAGTCATTGTAAAGTATATATATATTTTTAGTAAATCTTATATGATTGTAAATATATATATACATAAAACTATAACTGTTAATTAAACAGAAATACAGTCTAGCAATATCTAAGCCGGTGGAAGCCGGTGGAAATAGCTGCAATACATCATACGTTATATATTCATATACTTATAATAGATCAATAATTAAAATAAGGTATGGGTCTAATATTATTTTAGCCCAAAAGAAATAATAGTAATGTTGTAAGAGTATAACCATATTTATACGGCTCTTTATAATATAAACCCAAGTAAAATGTGATTAAATAAAATTGGAAATTAAATAAGAGGCATAATTAAAATCAATAAACAACGTAATTAAAATTAATAAACGACATGGGCGTTTTATTAATTAGCCCAATTGAAATTAAAAACCAAAAAATTAAATACTATAGACCTTTTAATAGTCCAATCAGAAAATTAAATAAAACATAATTAAATAAGAACATACATTAAATAAAAACAAGGCATACAATAAAATCATAGGTTAAAATTAATTGTTCGTTATTTAAGGTTGTTATTATTATCCGGGTTCGTTATCGTCCAAAGGTCCGTTAGAATGCATGTGGTCCCCAAAGTCCGTTCTCGGGTTCGCCGGAAAATACCCTAGACACCAGAGGGTCGCCGGAAAATTTCCGGGACTCGTCGGATTCCGGCCAAGGTACTCTTCGCGCCCACCATCCGTTTACTGCTCATTACCCAACGGAACACCCCATCCACCATGAGAAACTACCTTCAAACCAACCACCAGCACTACTACCATTCCCACGGCCATGCTCCGGTGACCGGAACTCCACCACACAGCAACGTCCGCCAACCAAAACACCACAACCCAGAACCACAACAACAGCGTCAACATCGGCAGCAACCGAACACAGACCCACACAACCAAAGCCAGACAATCAGACAAGATACAGAGAAGCCAAAAGATAGGAAAAGAAAGAGGAATTCGGCAGCAGCTCTTACCCCGACGGCGGCGCGTACGGAGACAGAGGAGAGGAGATCGGCGGCAAGAAGGGTGAGCACTGACGGCGGCTACAGCGACGGTGGCTCGAGCTCAGTTCCTTTGGTGGGAACACAGGCAGAGGCTTGCGAGGAGAAGGAGATGGCGACGTGAAGGTGAGAAGCGGCGGCAACGTCGAGGCGGGCCGGGGCGGCAGCAGGAGCAGGGGAGGTCGGGTTGTCGGCTGGCGGCTGCAGGAAAGGAGAGGAGGGAGTCTGCGGTTGATGGGAAGAAGAGAAGAAGGAAAAGCAAAAGTGGAAGAGGGAGGTTATATGTAATCGGGGGAGGGAGAGGAGAAGGTAAAGAAAATGAGGAAAGAAAAAAGACAAGAAAAAAGACAAGAAAAGAAAGAAGGGATGGGAAAGGAAGTAAAAAAAAGGGAAGAAAAAGGAGAAGGGGGCCGGCTAGGGAGAAAAAGGAGGAGACAAGAAGAAAAGCAAAAGGGAAAAAGCACATGATAGATGGGAGGGAAGAAAAAGAAGAGGGACCGGTGGTTCACCGGTAAGATAAGGAAAAAAAGCGGGGAGAGAAGAAGGAAAGAGAGAAAAGAAAAGATAGAAGGGATGAGTGGTCACGTGGCAAGCCACGATTAGCCGGTCCAGATTTTCGTGTCGGGATAACGGAATCGCAGGGGTACTCCCGTCTCTTCGGATTTCCGCCCCGGGGTCCGAAAATACAACTTGGGCTCGGAAAATCCGATTAATACCCCTGAGCGTCGTCCAAGTCTCGGAATTGAAAAACAAGGCTCGGTTAACGAAAGATACCCCAAAACGTCGTATCGGTCGAACTACACTAAACCTTGGGTTTAACATTTTAACTTAATCTTTGTAAAATATAAACATAATTTATTGATTATACCTTTGTAAATTCAAAATAAATTTTCGAAAACACATTTATTAATTATAAAGGAAATAAAAATAAATTTTCTTTAAAATTATAACTAGTAGTTTTTGAAATAGAATTACTTGATAAAATAATAATAAGAATTTCTTTAATCATATTATCAATAAGAATAACGATAACAATAATAATAATAACAAACGTAAATAATCAAAACTTCCGCGAAGAAAAATGATTTAGAAATAACTCAGAATGGTTGAAAACGTCTATTAACAACGGTAAATTTTATTAGCCATCGTAAAAGTCAAATTAAAACCGTAAAATCAAATAAAAAATTTACCCGGGCTGTTACATATTCATCTTTTATAGTTTTTCAAAATGGTTCGTGTATATTATCATTTTAATTGAGTTCTTCTTAATAAGTATACTAGATCTTATAATGTTAATTGATGTTTGAAAAGGAAAAAATAATGTTACTCGTCATTATGTATGGATAGATTTACAATTGAATTATTTTTATATAAATTATAAAGTTTCTACAACCATGTTTTCATATTGTGTTTTATTTCATTCATTTGAGTTCATAAACTTCAAATTTTTAGATGTAAAACTCATAAAATTATTTTTTTATTAATTTTCTATATGACAATATTCTTTTAGAATTTATATCGACTCTTTATTTCATTTTTAGTTTTTTTCTTTGCATTTTCATATATATTTTATTTAATTATAATAATTAAAAAATATAATATTTTTTCATAATTTAAAATATTTATTTGTGGCCCTTATGAGAAATGGCTTCATCACTAACTCTTGTGCTCCTCCGTCTAAAAGCTTGCTAGAAGCTACTCTCTATCCATGCTCACCCCGGCACTAGTGTACACTTCACGCCCTCATCGACCCAGGTGTCACAACCATAAAAACTAGCTTTCACGAAAATGATCATATATATTTCCTTTCTTTCTTCATTGTAAGCCAAAAAAATTAATTTTTTATTACTTATTCTCCTTTAATTTTTGCATAACTAATAATTATAAAAAGAGAAAAAAATTATTAATACAAATTTTTATGTTTCACTAAAAAAGGAAAAAATTTTATTGATATAAGCTTAACAAAAAGGAGGTAACTAGTAATAGTTAAATGAGTTAATATAAGTAAATGATAACAAAATTTGGAAAATACTACTTCTCAAAATAAGAATTAAGAATAAGATATATATGTAAAGAAGAAAGAGCGAGAGAGATGGTAAGATTATAAAATTAACGTAAACATCGATGTTTTGGTATCATATACCTTTCAATCACCCTTGTCGAACTCATTCGACTTACTGCCGAAAACACACCTTGATTGATATCATATACCAATCATGTACTTGCTGTCAAACACCTTTGACGGATCCGACTTCAACATATCACATATATGAGAATCATAATGATCTAGTTTAAACATACTATCAATAGAAGCATAATAAACTATGATCAAATTCTGTCACTTATAAAAACATGATCAAGCCACATCACATATAGCATATCATTCATATAAGTAACTAATTCGGTTTAGTGTTTCACAAGAGGATCCGCTACCACTGTAAGTATCCGGGACTACAAACTAGGAGATAAAACACTCAGCGAAAAAACCCGGAACTAATGGAGGATCCATGTGAAACGGGGTAAACCGAATAACAAGAATTTCATACCTGGATATGTTGAATTCTTCCACTCAACAGTAGTACCGAATCAGCAAGAACTAGACCAAAATCCAATTCCTCTACGGTATCCACACGAACTGTTGATGAGTGCTAGCAACCGTCACACAATCACTAACCCGAGCACTCCCGAACCGCAATGCTAGCTGTAGAATTCCGAGAGAGAGAGCCTAGAGTGTTTGATGTGTTTTTCTCAAGAATGATGTGTGTGTGTTAAGTCTAAATAAACTACTTAAAACCTTCACACATAATATACACACATCAAGCATAGTTTATTAAGACAATGACCAACATCATCATGCATTAACTTTCATGATTATGTTTCAACTATCATCATGTCTCCACTATGGCATTAATCATATGTATTAGCATATATAGGATTACACATCATATGGCACTAATTCTGGTTCATTAATTCTAGTAATTAGTGAACCAAATCAACCCAAACGACCTAGTCCAACCATGGTCTAACCATAATCTAACCACTAGCTCGAATCAACAGCTCTAAGTGTGTGACCCTGTAGGCACTTGTGACGTTTGGCAATAATTGTAAACTCTCATTTACAATTATAAACAATGAGAGGTGTCTAGCAACACATCATTGCTACCCAAAATGACAAGATCAGTACTGATTCATTATGCCTCGGAAAGATGTCATTATCCTTTCGTCTCATGATATCAAGATCAAATACGAGACATGGAATACGTCATTCTCATATATGTTTAATCTAAGGTTTCTTGATCCCTGAGTTAATTGCGTAAAATAGATACAAATGATATCCCCATATCACTTAATCCAAGCATGGCCATGCATTTACAGCTCAACTCTATCAAGGGGCCCAACTGATAATATCTAATTACTCTATCAAAACATCGATGTTGGGATTTCAAGCATCGATGTTCTGATGACCGTTGCACTTAAATGTTCTTGTTTTCTATTGTTTTATCAAAAAGTGGCAGTAGCTCAAAACATCGATGTTGGGATTTCAAACATCGATGTTCTGATGGCCGTTGCACTTAAATGTTCTTGTTTTCTAATGTTTTATCAAAAAGTGGCAGTAGCTCAAAACATCGATGTTGGGGTTTCAAACATCGATGTTCTGATGATTGTTCTTCTAAAATGTTTTGGCAGTAGCTCAAAACATCGTTGTTCAAAATTCCAACATCAATGTTCATGCAAACATAGTCTTAAAAATGTTTTGGCAGAAGTTCAAAACATCGATGTTGGGGATCTAAACATCGATGTTCTTTTGACCGTTGGTTCCAAATTTCATATTCTACTGGCTAAACATCGATGTTGCATTACTAAAGATCGATGTTGTGCCGTTATGTCAGCAACCTTTTGCAACTTTCTAGGCTTATCTTATCAAAAGGTGTTTTGGTATGCTTTCCCAATGGCCATATAAGCTTTCAAACTTATAAATAGAGGTGTTAAACCTCTTTCCAATTTATCAACTCTTCATACATCAAGCATTCATTGTTATATATTCATACAAGTTTTTATGAGCTACTGGAGTTGTGGGCGTTGTTGTCTACTGGAGTTGTTATTCCCTGGGAACCTTAAGGCTTATACCCTGGGTCCCGTATTCTTTGTAGATATTGTTTGACATAATAAATTCATTCGATTAGCATCAAAAAAAAAGTTTTATGAGTTAATATCCTTAAGAATTGAGTGTTGCCTTATTGTTCTTACATTGTTACTCAATGTCCACTCTTTGAGAGAGCTTTTGATTTGAATGTTGTATGTGTTGTCGTACACTTTGAGGGAGGTTAGTTCCCTTATTGTAATTTATAGGGAGAGGTATTGTTTCTGTATGAGAAGTCTTGAAGTGTGGTATTTTCAAGCAAGAGTGTTGAGGTTCGTGTGACTCGAATTATCAAGTTGTAAATGGTTTGTTAAGCACCCAGAAGCCAGGAAACTGCACCGTGATCCTCGTATATGGGAAAATCTATGTGAGTTTCGATCTGAGAGATTCTTGACAACTCACGCTGATACTGATTTTAGGGGTCAGAATTTTGAGTATATTCCATTCAGCTCCAGGAGAAGATCTTGACCTGCTATTAACTTGGGTATGCAAGTGGTTCATTTGGGCCTTGCTAGGGTTCTCCTGGGATTTGATATAGCAACAATTGGGGGCTTGCCTGTGGACATGGCTGAAGGCTCGGGCTTAGCTTTACCAAAAGTGAGCCCGCTGGACGTTGTCATTCAACCCCGACTTGGTTTGGAGCTCTGTTGAAGGCACTAGAGAATGCAAGAAGAATGTTTTCAATATTTCCCCATGCCTATTCCTAAAAAAAAAATATTACCCCATGCCTATTATCCCGAGTAATAATGTTACATGGATGAATCGCTAAACTAACACTCAGGAAGCTCCTGAGTGTGTCAAGAGACAGGAGCGACACTAGTTAATTTAAAACCGCCTAGTTTTCCTTGTGCAAACCAACCATGGTTGGAACCGGGATTTGTTGTATTTACTTAATGAAATTCGGATAGTTAGTTAGATTTGAATATAGTAAAGTCTATGTTTATAGGTACTTTAGTGATGGTAATAGTAAGTTTGATGTTGTAATATAAGTATCTGATGTACTTGAGTTTGTTATGTAAAGAATATAAATTATGCTTCGACAAAAAAAAATGAATATAAGTTATGCTCACTCAAAAAAAAAAAAAACAATTCTCATTAGATAGTGTTCTGGACAAGGAAGGGTTCAACGATAAATAGAGGCTTGTGTTTCACCTCTCTATATGCTAGTTGATGCGATTTTCGTATTACATGTTTGGTGCTGTTAGTTTAATTGTAAGTGTTTGTCCTCCAACTTGCTTTTTTTTTTTTGCACATAAAGTTCATCACTCTAACAGTTAAAAACATTGTTGTAAGGGAAGTAGAAATAAAGGAATTTTTGGTACCTGTATTCGGTCTCGATTTGGTTTTTGGTACTCGTACTGAAATTTCATGATTTTTGGTACCTGTACTTGGTGGTTTTCATTAATTTTGGTACTTCCGGTGACCGGACAGTCACCAGAGACACGTGTCCAATTTATATGAGGCCACATCATCTGGTGGTCAACCCCACCCGGGTTCCCCCAATTTCAACCCGAAACCACCAAAAAACCGATCTGTTTCGGATCTAACCATACCAAATACCCCGATTTTATTATAAAAAAGTGAAATTAAATTATAAAATTAATTAAAAATAAATGATTAATCTCACTTGTAAATAAGAACTGACATTAAAATTTAAGAATTATAATTCTAAAAAAATTTAAATGAGTATAAATTTTATATATTTACTTTTTATAAATAAAATTTTTATTAAAATGAAATTTTATTTTAAAAATTATAATAATTTTTTAAAAATATTTTTTAAACAAAATTTTTTTATATTTTTAAAATTAAATTTTTTTAAAAAAAATTATTGTTTATTTTTTTATTTAAAAGTTAAAATTTCTTATATAAACTTTTTAAATTTAAAATAAACTATTATTTTTAAAATTTTAAATAAAATATTTATTTTAAAACTAAAATAAATTTATATAAAATTTTATATAAATTTATATTTTTTATAGTTTTTTAAAATAAAATAAAAGTATATAAAATTTTTTTAATTAAATTTTTTTATTTAAATTTTTTTAAACTTTTATAAAAATAATTTTTTAATAACAATTTAATTTTTTTAAAAAATAAATATATATAACTTATACTTGTTTATATTTTATCAATTATAATTCTTAGATTTTAATCTCACTTCTTATTTATAAGTAAGATTAATTATTTATTTTTAATTAATTTTATAATCTTTTTTAGATTTAATCTCATTTTAAAAATAAAATTGGGGTATTTGGTATGGTTAGACCCGAAACATAAATTGGACACGTGTCTCCGATGAACGAAAGTACCAAAATTAATAAAAATTACCAAGTACAAGTACCAAAAACCATGAAATTTCAGTACGAGTACCAAAAATCAAATCGAGACCAAGTACAGGTACGAAAAATTCCTTTATTGGGAAGTATATATCAATTGTTCACGAGACGGAGAGGGCTCAAATTGATATGACAAGCCAAGGTTGTAGAGAAAGGGACAAGACAATGATTAAATTGTTGTACTCATAGTTGTCAAAAGCGCGATTTAACTCGTAAGATCGTACGTTTTTACGATGTTAAAGTAACATTCCGTGTTGACTCGTGTGTAAACTCGAAATTCGGTCAAACTCGTGAGTTGACTCGTAAACTCGTTAAACTCACCGAGTTTAACCGAGTTTACTCAGCGGGTTAAAAAACAAAAAAAAAACTAAAGTTGGATTTGGATGGGGGTACAGTCTCGTCACTCTTCTGATCTCGTGGAAAAGAAGCCATCTAAAACTAATCCCTAATTCCCCTTTCTCAACCATACCACCATACCCACTCACCTCAACGGCACAGGGCACGGCACGGCCATCCCGTAACTCACACGTCCCGGGTTCGATCCGGAGAAACGTAGAGGTATGGAAAATGCACATGTTGGGAGTGGTTAAATATGTTGGACCCTGCTCGTGGTCTTAGGCTAAATGCCCGGGAAGCGAGATTGGGTGTCGAGCCACGGATGAGATTAGTCTGGCTTGTCGAGCTAGGATACTCATTAGTATCAAAAAAAAAGGAAATTGAAATGCATACTTTGCTAACCAATCAGCACAGGAATTTGCCTCTCGGATCACATGCTTAAACCGCACTTGCCAAGGACCTGCTAGCAGATCACGAACAGCACGAAACAGAGCTCCACCTCGACGAATGGCATCCGACAGCTGTTGCAGCATACGAAGAACATCCAAAGAGTCTAACTCGACTTCCACCTGCTTAAACCCCAACTCAAACGTCATCTGGAGCCCGACAAACAAGCCCCAAAGTTCAGCATTCAAGACTGAACAACAACCGATATTAAACACAAACCCCTGAATCCAAAGTCCGGCAGCACCACGAAGAACACCACCAGCCGCAGCCCTTCTCCCAAGAGTTGAAACCGCCCCATCACAGTTAAGCTTAACCCAACCCGGACTAGGCATAGACCACCGAGCCCTTCCAACATGGACATGGCCAACACCATTAGTATCCAAGGGAGAAGGCTTAGAATGAACCAACAGGATGGATTGACAAAATGAACAGATAGAATCCGTTGGAGAGATAGGGGCTCTAAACGAGTCAAAAACCACCCCATTCCGTCATGACCATAACTTCCAACAACAAACACCAAACCACATACACCACGGGATGGCATAAAAAATCAGGTGAGTCGAAGACAGATTAGACAGCAGCCACTGCCGTAAGCAGGAAGAAGCAAAGAAACCCAGCGGAGCAAAAAGCAGTACCCCTTCCCAGACATCACGAGCTAGTCTACAATCCCTCACAATATGCAGACAAGTTTCCTCCTCACTGCCACAACATGGACAAAGCGGGCTAGCACACACCGTTGTGAGTTAGTTAGGAGCACCTCCCTTGCCAGCAACCACAAAAAGGTACGAACCCGTTGCGGCCCCTGCCAATGCCAAATAATTGGCCATAACTGGTCTGAACCAGAGGAAGCTAAATCCGGTTGCACTAAAACATTGTAAGCAGAACTGGTAGAAAAACTACCAGACGCAGTATGCCGCCAATAGACAATATCCTCTCCCTGACCCGCTCCCGGAGGCCGAATACCCGCAATGCGCAAACAGACATCCGTGGGAAGCAGGTGTTGAAGTCGGTGCCAGTCCCAACCCCCACTTGGCGTAACAAAATCCTTCACACTCCTATGCAAGTCAGAAGTTGGGATTGGAGCCACTGCTAGAGACTGTAGAGCAGTCGTATCCTCCACCCACACATCACACCAAAACCGAACACGCCTACCATCTCCAATAGACCACTCAACCCCTGCTTCACAACTGGCCAAACACGGGCCAAACCCCGCCAAAGAGATGAGACATTTCTGGTAGGAAGCGAAGTCGGCATAAAGGGATGCCCTTGCAAATACTTACTTCGGAGAACTCGAACCCGCAAAGCATCCGGGGAAGAAAGCATACCCCAGGCAAGCTTAGCTAAAAGAGCCTGGTTCTGGACAGCAAGGTGTTTCAACCCCAAACCACCCTGAAGCTTTGCAGTACAAACCACATCCCAGGAAGCAAGGTGAATTTTGCGGTCCTGCGCGGTTGACCCCCACAGAAAATCACGACATTTCCGTTCAATTGTATTAATGACCGACTTAGGAAGAGAAACAGTTTGCATTGTAAAAACGGGTAGAGCAGATAACACTGCCTGTGTCAGAGTAAGACGACCAGCTAGAGAGAGAAAATGACCCTACCAACTGGACAAACGATTGGTCACAGTGTCCACTAGATTATGATAGGTGTTCTGGCCCATTCGACCATGAATAAGAGGGTCCCCCAAATACCTACCCAAATCATGTGTCGCCGAAAAGCCCAAACCATCAATAAACTCAGCCACAACAGATCCCGACACACCCTTGGAAAACGACACACTCTTGGAAAACAACACTTGGGTTTTGGCAGCACTAACCTTCTGGCCCGAACTGTCACAAAAAGCACGTAGCACCTCCCTAATAATCGGAATCTGGTCAACACTACTCTGCAAACAGCATCATATCATCGGCAAAAAAGATATTGAGACAGAAGGGGTCCCTGATGATGGAACGTGTAACAGGTGTAACAGGTGTTTGTTGGGGGGATCGCGTGAGAAAATTCTGAATTATATATCCACCGAGTTAAAAGGAAAAGAAAATGTCTCCATAGGTCACGCTCACCCAGTTATGCTTCTTGCTGTTGAAGGGACTATATATAAAAGCTATTGTAGACTCATGAAAAGAGCACAACATTTACTTCTTCAGTTCTCTTTACACTATATCCGCATGGAGTCCATTGTTCTCGAGGCTTTTCTCTTGCTTGTTTTACTCTGTATCCTATGGCATTCCATTTCCAAAAACAACAGAACTAATAAGAAAACCAGAGTCCCCGAGCCATCGGGGGCATTGCCCTTAATTGGTCATCTTCGTCTCCTAGGCAACCAAGCCCCTGCCTGCAAAACACTAGCAGCCATTGCCGACCAATACGGACCCATTTACATGCTCAAGCTTGGGATTCATCCACTCCTGGTGGTGAGTGGCTGGGAAATTGTGAAGGATTGCCTTACCACCAACGACAGAACTTTGGCCACCAGGGCAAGCATAGCAGCAGGCAAACATTTGGGCTATAACAACGCAATTTTAGCACTAGCCCCATACGGGAAATACTGGCGTGACCTGAGAAAACTGGCCACTCTTCAGCTTTTCTCAAACCTCAGGCTTGACCTGCTCAAGCACGTGCGGGCCCAAGAAGTACAAAACTTCATCAAAGAACTGTTCACCCTGTGTTCCAAGAACGGAAACCATTCTACTCGGGTGAGCATGAACAAATTCTTCGAGGGCTTGACGTTTAACATAAGCCTGAGGATGATAGTAGGGAAGCGATATTCGAGCAGCACATATAGTGCAGAGAACAGCGAGGCCTGGCGTTACAAGAAGGCCATAGAGAAAGTTTTATATCTTAGTGGGATTTTTGTGATGTCGGATGCAATACCTTGGCTTGAATGGATGGACATTGACGGGCATGTAAGTGCCATGAAGGCAACTTCCAAGGAGCTTGATTCTGTAATAAGAACGTGGGTGGAGGAACATCTTAGGAAGGGATCAGAGGACCAGCAGGGGAAGATCAATGATGGTGAATGCGATTTTCTGGATGTGATGATATCAAACCTGCAACCAGAAGCTGAGATTTCCGGTCATTCACGCGATGTTATCCTCAAGGCAACAGTTATGGTATGCACTTTGTTTATTTTAATTTCTTTCTAGTGTCAAAGTAAATTTCTACTGCTAAACAACCCTGCACTTTTTTTTGGACTAATACTATTATTATGGTAAATTTCTTTTTTGCTGGAATCTTAATATTGTAAATTTCTTTGCAGATTCTTACTCTCACGGGCTCGGGGAGCACAGCAACAACATTAACATGGGCTCTGTCTTTACTACTAAACCACCCAACCGCACTGAAACTAGCGCAGGAAGAGCTGGACACTCACGTAGGAAAAGGAAGATGGGTGGACGAAACTGACATTGAGAACCTGAAATATCTTCAGGCAGTTGTGAAAGAAACTCTGCGCTTGTACCCACCGGGCCCTTTGACAGGGATACGTGAGGCCATGGAAGACTGCACTATTGCTGGGTATTATGTCCCCAAAGGCACACGATTGGTTGTTAACATATGGAAACTGCACCGTGACCCTCGTATATGGGAAAATCCATGTGAGTTTCAACCTGAGAGATTCTTGACAACTCACGCTGATATTGATTTTAGGGGTCAGAATTTTGAGTACCTCCCATTCAGCTCTGGGAGAAGGTCTTGTCCTGCTATTAACTTAGGTGTGGCAGTGGTTCACTTGGGCCTAGCCAGGGTGCTCCAGGGATTTGATATAACAACAATTGGTGGATTGCCTGTGGATATGACTGAAAGCCCGGGCATAGCTTTACCAAAAGTGAGCCCACTGGACGTTGTCATCAAACCCCGCCTCGATTTGGAGCTCTTTTGAAGCACCTAAGAGCACGAGGAAATTGTTTTCATCAGTCATCCCCCCAATAATGTAATAGTTATCGGTCCCTATACCAATAACTCTCAACAGAATAGTGTTCTGGACCAAAAAGGGCTAAACCATAGAGGCTATGCGATTTTCTTATTACATGTTTGGTGTTAATTTAAGTCTAGTTAGCAATGCATCATTTGGCTTTTTCTTAGTCACCTGTTACATCATGTGATTGGTATTTCCGTTCAATATATATGATGAATCGGGTTGAAAAATATACTTGGTTATCATATATATACTTTCTGTTTTTGGTTATCATATATATACTTGGTTTATGTTCTGTACATATACTTTTTTTTTTAACCATCCACTATTTCGTTTCTAGATCTATCATGTATTGAGACCACTGAAACAACTCTTTTCTACAAACACAGAATCAATTTCTTTCCTCTCCCTCTACTTGTTATATTTTTAGACATTGATGTTGGGAATTAGAATACTATCAGATCATGAATTTATTAAGTTAATTTTGATATAGTGAATTTATTTAGAAATTTTACTTTTTATTTTTAATATTTTGAAGTCTAAAAAGTAAGAATAGATGCAATGCAGGGTATAGATCCAGTTTAGATTATGAATTATAGTTATATCATCGAAATTGTGAATTAATCGACGCGACCCGCTTCTACCAGGGTTCGAAACATGGACCTTGAGTCTAAAGGGGGATGCGGTACGTCTTCCTAGTGCAACCAATGTTAATCGCCTCAAAAGTTGTTTTATATTGTTTTTAGACATATCTAAAATGATTAAAAGAATATATAATTGGTTTCGGGTTTATTACACTAACAACGACCCTCAAGTAAAAGTCCCTTGAGCTTGAAACTTGTACAGGATTCGAACATGCGATTGACCCCATGATTAGTTTTGAGTTTATTACTCTAACACGAAGATACATTGGATAAAAAGAATATTTTTGAGTTGTTATTATTGCTGATGTCATTGAGCTGTTCTACCTTATACCATTTGGTTGTGGAAATACTAATTTTAACTCATTTGTTATTAAATTTATGTATGATATTGATATATAATTAATTTTTTTTGGTTTTGAATGTTTGCTAACCAATTCGGCTTTGTGTCCCCTGTGGAAAATTAGAGGGGGTGTACTTTCTTCCCTGAAAACGAAAACAGAGATAGGGTGGGGTGTTTGGAGAGTAATGGCATGCGGGGGCTACCATCTCGTTCCCTGTAGGTGACCGTCAACATCAAAATTAAAAATAGTGTTCGAGGGAACTATCAATCATTAATTATTGATATATAGTACGGTGACGAAGTTCGGTATAGATCTTGGAGGAGCTTAATAGAAAATTATCTTATGGCATACTAAAAATTTTATATGTAAAAATAAAATTAAGGGGGTTCTAAATTCTAATAAGAATTTATATGTTCTAAAAAAAAATTAAAGTTGGTAACGATAGCCATACCCCGCCCACAAGGAATCACCACCCTGGATGCGATGCAGAGAAGTCAAATTAAAGTGATAGACCGTGGGATTCAAATTAAAGTGATACCCCGCCCACAAGGAATCACCACCCGGGTTTAAAGGAGGCATTTATTTTTTAAAAAAATAAAAAAATGTAGGTATTTGATAAATTTTACAATTGCTGTCGTAAAGCTATACTATTTTAATTTAAAAATAAACCTAATGAATTATTTTACTGTCAAACTTTAACCGATATATATAACTTTGGATGATTTAAAAATTTTCCCCACCTCATAAATGTATCATATACTTTGGGAGACAACAAAATACAATCCAACTGAAAACCTAGAAAAGTTTAGAATCATATTTATGATGCATAAATGATAGTGAGAACAAACGAAATAAATTCTAACTGAAAGATGATTTTTTTTTGGTAAAAAAAAAGAATCTACCGTTACATGAATTCACGTGTGACAGTAGAGCCTAGCGCAAGGCACTTATGATGACACGTAAAAAGACATACAAAGTTCAACGATTGCACAAAGTTTCATAAACCTACTACTTTCCCAGCAGAGTCGCCAGCTGTGAGGACCTGACTCAAGATTGATTGGGCCTCCCCACCTGTTCCTTTACACCTTCTTCTTAACCGTCATCCAACACCTTTGGAGTCGCCACCCGAATTTTATTATAGGGAAAAATTCGGAAAAAACCGTTCTTAAGCAATAATGACTCCATATAAGGCAACCGACTAGCGAACCAAAGATGCTGGACCCGGTGGTTCGTCACGGGTGGGAAGGTGTTAGGCACCCGCCCGTGTTGGGCGAAACTTTGTGCAATTAAAGAATAATTGTATGCCTTGTGAAAGTGTGTTTTGTATGGAAACAAGTCACATAAAACAAAAAAAAAATTAAACTGAAATAAAAAGGAAAATAAAAACGATTGGGCTTGAGTCTCCACCACTAGAAACCACCTATGTACCCCGGCAACCGGGTTCAAAGCCCACGTAATTCTCATCATGGCATCACCACAGCACTTATCTCCTCAAAAGCATCATCATCATCATCAAATCATCAACAAACAACAGACAAAAAGAATCTAGGATTACCTCTTGTAGCCCTCTTCTAGCTCCTTGGTTTGAGTTGTGTTCTTCACCCACTTCCTTCCCACTCCTTAGCCTAATCTTTGATCTCTTCTTGATCTACCTTTGCTGCCTTTTCTTTGATGCTTCCCATGATTTTTCTCTAGAGTTTCTGCCTATTTAAATATTCACAGACTTGGAGAGATAGAGTTTCTACAAGCATTAAAGCTTATGGGGGGTATATGTGAGAGAAATTGTGTGTGTCTTTTGGATGTGAATGGGAGGTCCTATTTATAGAGTTCTGGGAAGTGCAAGGGTCGTGCACCTCTTAATGGTCAAGATTATGGCCGAAAATTTGGGCTAAAAACTGTGTAGAATCAAATTAGAAACAAAAATCGGGAAAAATCGCATTTCTAGGGACGCATGACCGCCATGGCCGGCGGTCATCTCTTGGATGGCAGCCAGGCCTGGCGGTCCACCCGAGATGGCCCCCCAGCCTTCCGAGTTTCATCTGTTCTTTCCCTTTTTTTTTTTACTCCAATCCCCCTAATTCCGCCCTGACTTGATCTAACCATGTAATTAACCCCCTAATCAATCCAGAAAATCATCTTTTCTTGATTACTACTCCTCCTAATACTTCCATGTCTGATTGATACACATTAAACTCCCCATTTTATGCAAAATCATATCAAAAACACATTTACTATTGAAGAATGATTTAATTCTGATTTTTCACGAAAATCAGAGTTAAGATTAGTCTGCAAGGAATGTGTCTATGGGCCAAACAACTTTGGAGAATCCATATTCTATTAACTTAGGCCTCTAAATTCATTTCTAACCCAAAAATAAATCATCTCAATATAATTGGGTTGAAATAAATAAGAAAGTCCAAATAAATGAAATGAAACATATTTTAATAAATTAGACCTTGTTATATATTTTTATCTTAAGATTAAACCATCTCATTAATCATAAGGTTCAAACACATAAAGGTTTAATATTACAAAAATATGTAAATTCTACTAAAAGAAATTCTAAATATACTTTAGCCAAAGACCAAATCATCTCATCAATCTCATGGTTTAAGTATACTTAAAATCTAATTTAGAGGAATATCCATGGGTCAAATTTGGGGTGTTCACAACAATCACCACCTTGCTCGCACATTGAGGGATCTACATCCCATATGAAATGTCCATTGATATGTGAAACATGTGTGGACAAACCATCAGGTTTGAAAGAAGCAATTGGAATTTCGTTCTTTCGGTGGGGTGGAACCGGTCTGATCGTGCAGGAGTGAAAAACTTCTGTCGATGAAGAACTTCCTGGTTTGGAAAAAATGGTTCTGACAGTTCCATTTGATTGTCTGATGAAACTTGAATCAACTGCCTGAACCGGTTGAGTATTTAGGTGAAGGTTCCCATATTTTGTAACTCATTCTAAAGGGATAAACTTTGAAAGTTTAGGACTTGTTTGGCCAAATAACAAATTTTAAGACTCAAATGAGATAATGTCTAAAATCTTAGGACTTGTTTGGCCAAATAAGAAATTCTAGGGCTCTAATGAGAACAGGCCTAGAGTTTTAGGACTTTTGCAGCCATTATTCCACCTTTGCTTTCATGGTATGAAAGGACTAGTCGGATAGCTCCAAGGTGCAAGGGGGAGTATTATTGCCTACGCCACTAAGAAATGAACTCTTGTGGAATCTCAAGAGTAACATATTATTCAGCAGTTGAAGAGCTCAACATGCACTGAGACAATTTTGAGGACTGGACATATTCTTTCACAACAGGTCTCTTGTTGGAAATCAGGGTTCTGATAGAACGAGAAATGGATCTTTTTTTAAAGACTGTGTAAGGATTGACTAAAAGGAGAAGAGAATCTTCTGGCCGAGCCTCTTCTGGGATATGAGTAATTTCTACTAAGTGGTCTATTTTGTTGGATAGGGAGGTGCGAGCATATTCAGGGATGGATATGGGTGAAACCAAAGTGTTTGAGATGTGTTTTGAGAAGCCGTGTGAAAATAGGTTAGTCTCTACTCAGTCCAAATTAATAATGTCTCCTTTACTCTTTTTAAATGATTAATTTAGTTCTCCGTCTAATTTAATTCATAATTAGCTCGCGTGGTACATATTTAACACTTATGTGGGCCTCGCATGGTACGGGATCTAAGTCAAGAAAATAATATAAAATTTATTTTTTTGACATGTAGAACCCACTTAAGTGCTTAACAAGTACCATGTTAGCTAATCACGGATTAAATCAACAATGGAATCAAATTAATCATTTAAGAAGTGTATGAGAACATAATTAATGGTAATTAGTATAGGAGAATTATTCTTTGGAGACTAAACATACATTTAACACAAAGCATTTAGACATAACAATACTATTAAAGTAGGTAAAAAAAATTCATAATTAACGAAAAGTAAAAATCTGATACAATTATAATAATATTATTTAAGTCTGTAAGAAAATAATATCCATTAATTATGATAATTTATTTCTTCCTGTAGTTGCTGTTTTTGGTTGATTGGAGTAAACAAAATTACATCAAAAAGTCTCTAATGACTCGAGTACTCGAGGCGTCTGCTAACAAAGGAGATTCATCAAGAGAATCATCTAAGTGACAAAGCTCATCATCGAGGCTTAAACCATGCTTTGCATGACAGACTACAATAAAGTTCTCCTCACAAAAAATTTTTCGGAAAGAGACAATCAAGGGTCTTGCTTATCGTGTGACCTTAGGCACAAGATAGAAAAACCCTTATGATAAACATAAAGTTTTATCTTGTTTGATTTTTGTAACGGTCACGAATTTAGAGTTAGGTACATATTCAATGTTTGTTATCAGAAATGCACACAATTTTATTTAAAGTAATGAATATCCTAAGAACTAGAACTGGATCCCTTATTTAAGGTGTAGAACCGAACTATTAACCATTCGGACACACCAGGTTGGTCCACGGCATCTTAAGTAAATCATACCTTCCTTAGTTCGTTCTATTATATTGAAAGTTTATATCACGTTCTAAAAGCTGTTTGGTTGGTCACTTATTGGTTCAGAGACTTGAATGTACTTGATCAGAACTCACGACTAGTCTGTTATAATTATGTTGACACTGACTCTGTGACTATAAAAACTATTGCAGACTAATGAAAAGAGCACAACATCTAGTTCTTTATTAGTTCTCCATCTTCATGGATTTCTCCATACTTCTTGAGGCTTTTTTCTTACTTCTTTTACTCTGTATCCTATGGCGTTCCATTTCCAAAAACAACAGAACCAAGAAAACCAGAGCCCCTGAGCCATCAGGGTCATTGCCCACAATTGGCCATCTTCATCTACTAGGCAATCAGGGCCCCGTTTGCAAAACACTTGTAGCCATTGCGGCCAATATGGACCCATTTACACGCTTAAGTTTGGCATTTGTCCACTCCTGGTGGTAAGCGGCTGGGAAATTGTGAAGGATTGCCGTACCACCAATGACAAAACTTTGGCCACCAGGGCAGGCGTAGCAACTGGCAAACATTTGGGCTATAACCATGCCATTTTCGCACTAGCCCCATACGGGAAATACTGGCGTGACATGAGAAAACTGGCCACTCTTCAGCTTTTCTCAAACCACTAGCTTGACCTGCTCAAGCACGCACGGGTTCAAGAAATAGAAAACTTCATTAAAGAACTGTCCACCCTGTGTTCAAAGAATGGGGACCATTATACTCGGGTGAGCATGAACAAATTCTTCGAGGGGTTGACGTTTAACATAAGCCTGAGGATGATAGTAGGGAAGCGATATTCGAGCAGCACATACAGTGCAGAGAACAGTGTGGCCTGGTGTTACAAGAAGGCCATAGAGAAAGCTTTGTATCTTTATAAACACTATCTAACGATTGAAGAATTATGATTGAATGGCACACAATTTGGTGCTCTGTCTCATTCATTATATTGGCATACAAGTTGTATCATACAAGGAGTATAAGTCTCAAGTGATAAGAGTAACCTACCTAACAGCTTACAGATAGGACCTATCATAAACACAGCTATACACTTAATCTCTATCAGGTATCATTATCCAATATCCCCCTGCAAACTTAACCTGGTACTGATCCAATGTTGAGTTTGGCCTTGAGTGAATGAAAACGAGTTGTAGATAACGGTTTTATGAGGATATCCGCAATCTGATCCTCATTCCCAATGAATTGAACTGCAAGGTTTCCTCGTTGCACCTGCTCTCTAACAAAATGAAAGTCTGTCTCTACGTGCTTTGTCCGTGCATTTAGTACTGGATTCTGGCTGAGAAAAGTTGCCCCAAGATTATCACACCAGAGAGTGGGCTTGATCAAAGGCACTCCTAGTTCACGCAATAAGTTTTGTACCCAGAGCAACTCTGCAGCTCCATCAGCAAGACACATATATTCTGCCTCCGTGGACGAACGAGCAACAGTGCGTTGCTTCCAAGAGGCCCACGCAACCAAGTTTCCACCAAAAAAGACAAAATAGCCACTTGTCGACCATCGGTCATCGGCACTGCTACCCAGTCCGCATCAGTATATAATTGTAGATCGTTAGAAGTAGTTTTGTGTAGCTGTAATCCCATGCGGGGACTGTATTGTAAATAACGCAATATACATTTTACAACCACCATATGTTCTTCTGTTGGCTCATGCATGAATTGACTCACTTTACTGATGGAGTGAGCAATGTCTGGACGGGTGATTGCAAGATACTATAGTGACCCAACCAAGTGTCGATATTGAGTTGCATCATCCAGGGATGGCCCTTTACTTTTCTGCAGTGAGTGACCGAAGCAAGTGTGAAGACTGGTTTGCAGGTTGCCATACCAGCCCGTTTAATTAGAGCCCTTGTGTATTTCTCTTGTGTCAAAAGTATGCCACTGAAATTGTATTGTACTTCAATGCCCAGAAAGTAACTTAGACGTCCATGATCACGTAGTGCAAACACGGTGTTTAGAGTAGTTAGCAATTGTTGAAGAAAGGCAGTATTATTGTTGGTGACTATAATATCGTCCACGTACACTAGCAGGTAGACACATACTTGTCCTTGATTATAAATCATCAAAGGTGGATCTGATTTGGAGATTTGAAACCCCTGTGAAACCAGGAAGTTACTGAACCGAGAATACCAGGCCCGAGGAGCCTGCTTCAGTCCATATAAGGACTTATGGAGATGACAAACATGTGCGGGCCGGTTGCGATCAACAAAGCCAGGAGGTTGAACCATGAACACCTGTTCCTGCAACACTCCATGGAGAAAAGCATTTCGAACATCCAATTGATGGATTGTCCAATTTTGAGACAGAGCAATAGTAAGAAAAAGTCGGACTGTTGCAGGCTTAACAACAGGACTAAAAGTTTCCGAGTAATCAATGCCTTCCCGTTGATGGAGTCTCTTAGCCACCAAGCGAGCCTTATATCACTCAAGACTACCATCCGCCTTTCGTTTGACTCGATATACCCATTTGCATCATACCAGGTTCATGCCCGGTTTTGGAGCAACCAACGTCCATGTTTGATTCCGAGCAAGAGCATTCATCTCTTCCACCATGGCAAGACACCATTCACGCTGCTTGTTTGCTTGGGTAAAGCAAGTGGGTTCATCAACAGGTAAAGGTTTAACTTCTGCAACATTGGTAGTAGGTGAGTAACGAGCTGGTGGTTTGCGATTTTCACGAAGTTTCATAGGATGCTATTTGGGTAGAGAGGGTGGTGGAGTTGTGTTAGATGATAAAGAAGGTGGAGTATGAATGGGCAAAGGTTGCCCCGAAGGCGAAGTAGGGGGTGAAGAAGGTGGTGTTATAGTTGGACTTTGTGACTGAGATGAAGGTTGTGTGGAAATCAGATTCTGTGGGGGAGAAGATATAGGTGATGCATGGGTTGATGATGTACGTAACGGTGTGGTAGGAGAATTAAAAGATGAAGTTGGAGAAGGCACCTGGTAAGAGACAGTTGATGGAGGCATTGAAGGAAAGAAGACTGAGAGTGGCACAGTTGTCCAAAGAGACTCAGATGGTGGTGTTTGTACCATGTCAGGTGTCTTCAGTGCATATGGAAAAAATATGCTCATGAAATTGAACGTGATGGGCAATATAAAACCTCCTATTAATATGATCATAGCATCGGTATCCTAGATGAAGTGGACTATAACCTAAAAAAACACATGGTGTTGATCTATAGTCCATTTTGTGCCTGTTATATGGCCAAAGAAATAGGAAACAAAGAGACCCAAAAACTCTTAAAATGAATAATCAGGTGCATGATTAAATAGAGTCTGATAGGGAGACTGATTTTTGAGAACAAATGTGGGAAGGCGGTTGATTAAATAAACAGCTGTTTCAAATGCAAAATGCCAAAATTTTTGTGGGATATGAGTAGTGGCCATTAGAGTTAAACAGGTTTCAACGATATGGCGATGCTGACGTTCTACTACACCTTGCTGCTCATGTGTATGAGGACACATCAACCTATGTTGGATACCAGTGTTTGTAAAAAAAACATGCAATTTTCGGAACTCCCCTCCCCAGTCTGTTTGGACAGCCTTGATTTTGGCATTAAATTGTCGCTCCACAGAACGTTGAAAATTTTGGAAGATATGAAACACATCCGATTTATTTTTAATAGGAAAATACCAAACAAACTTACTAAAGTGATCTAAGAAAACAACATAATAAAAATGGCCATCACAACTAGAAATTGGGGAGGGTCCCTAGACATCACTATAGACTAACTCTAATGGTTGTATGGTTGTTTTATTGCACAAAGGAAGACGCTTGCGAGACATCTTGCCTAAAGGACAGTGAACACACGAAGACACTGAACTCAAACGGAGAATAGGAAGACATGAACTGGACAAAATTTGCTTTTGGACTTAGTAATGGGGATGACTTAGACGCCTATACCACACTAGTTCCTCAACACGAACTGCCATAAACGCCTCAAACTTGTGTCGGATGGTTTCAAGAGGAAGATGGAAGGGACCATCAATGCTCGGACCTTGGAGGATTGTGGTCTGGGTAACTTGATCCTTTATCAAAAAATGGTCAGGAAAGAATTCAAAATAAACGTTGTTATCTTTTGTAAATTTTTGAACAGAGAGAAGTGATTTAGTAATTAAAAGAACATGAAGAATATCAAGTAATCGTAAAGGTTTAGTAGTAGTTGGCAGAAGTTGAGAACCTATACCCGAGATGTTCAATTGCGCCCCATTTCCAACTTGCAGGGAATCAGCGCCTTCATAGTCGTCATATTGGTGAAACTGAGAGGGGTCAGAGGTGACATGATGGCTTTCACCGGTATTCGGAAACCATGTAGAAGGAGCATATGTTGAAGAAGTGAAGGGAGCCGAATATGCAGTATTAGCATTAGGCTGAGAATACCTCTGATAACATTGTTGGGCAGTGTGCCCGTAGCGATCATAAATCTGACAGCGAGGTTTGTTATTGTTGTTGTTGTTTGTCCATTCTGGATGCGAGTCATAACCTCCACGACCATTGCCACGTCCACCACCATTTCTGCCACCACGGCCCCGACCACCAGACCGACTGCCTCAATTTTTGCCATTATCAGGCAAGCCATTGCGCTGCACAAAGTGAGCAGAAGGGACAGGAGATAAAGCTGGAACAGAATCAGCTACAGGAGCAGAAGGAAAATCAATGTTGAGCCCCTTCATAGGATCAACATAGATGAACTCAAGGCTCATCAACAGGCTTTGCAATTCAGAGAACTTAACAAGCTCAGCACGAGTTTGAAGAGAAGAGGTTATTGGTTTAAACACAGCTCTTAAACCACAAAAAACATAAACATTAAAATCATTTGGTTCAAGAGGCTTCCCTGATGCAGTCATTTCATCAGCAAGACGCTTTGCTCGGTTGAGATAACGCAAGGCAGATTCAGTAGGTTGCTGCTCCAAGCGTTGCAAAGCCATGGTAATTGCCATGACTCGAGTATTGTTAGTAGATGCCAGTGTTTCTTCCAAAGCAAGCCAAGCAGCCCTAGACGTTTTCTTGCTGACACCAGTGGAAAACACATCGATAGTGACCGATGAGAGGATGGCAGAAAGGATAAGACTATCCTGTTGAATACATCGAATATACCCCGGATTTGGCTTGAGCTGGGCATCATTAGTTTCAGCAGGAAGGAATGGATCGGGGCAAGGAAAGGATCCATCAACGTAGCTCATAACCCCTTGTCCCACAAGGTACGGCTCCATCTGAGCACGCCAAAACATGTAATTAGTCTCAGTCAACTTAATAGAGATTTGATGATGTACCTGAGACAAGGGATTAGGAACCAGGTCTGTAACTGCAGCCATCTGATTAACAACAGAGGAGGAGGCAGACGATTTGGATGCGAAAGACTCAGTATTTTTGGGATCTGTTGCCATTGAAGACTGTTACAGCTCCGCTACCATATAAACACTATCTAACTATTGAAGAATTATGATTGAATGGCACACAATTTGGTGCTCTGTCTCATTCATTATATTGACGTACAAGTTGTATCATACAAGGAGTATAAGTCTCAAGTGATAAGAGTAACCTACCTCACAGCTTACAGATAGGACCTATCATAAACACAGCTATACACTTAATCTCTATCAGGTATCGTTATCCAATAATCTTTGTGGCATTTTTGTGATGTCTGATGCAATACCTTGGCTTGAATGGCTGGAAATTGAAGGGCATATAAGAGCCATGAAGATAACTTCCAACGAACTTAATTCTATAATAACAACCTGAGTGGAGGAACATATTAGGAAGAAAATGAATCAGGGGTGGAAGAACGTTGGTGAATGAGATTTTCTAAATGTAATGATAGCCAACCTGCAACCAGGAGCTGAGATTTCTGGACATTCAAGCCAGGTTATCCTCAAGGCAACAGTTATAGTATGCATTCATTTTCTCTCAGTGTCACTTTAGACTTCTAAACAAACGAGTTGTGCTCTTCTTCCTAGTACTATTACTAGAGTATTATGGTATGTATCCGGTTCTTCTTTTTTTTTTTTTCTGGAATCCTAATACTATAATAAATTTTGCAGATTCTTAATCTCGCGGGCTCAGGGAGCATAGCAACAACAGTGACATAGGCTCTGTCTTTACTACTAAACCACCCAACTGCATTGAAACTGGCCCAAGAAGAGCTAGACAATCACGTAGGAAGAGGCGGAAGAATCAGACATTGAGAACCTGAAATACTTCAAGCAATTGTGAAGGAAAGTCCGCGCTTGTATACCCACCCGGCCCTTTGACTGGAATACGTGAGGCCATGGAAGACTGCACTATTGGTGGGTATTATGTCCCCAAAGGCACACGATTGGTTGTTAACATATGTAAATTGCACCGTGACCCTCGTATATGGGAAAATCCATGTGAGTTTCAACCTGAGAGATTCTTTACAACTCACGCTGATATTGATTTTAGGGGTCAGAATTTTGAGTACCTTCCATTCAGCTCTGGGAGAAGATCTTTGTCCTGCTATTAACTTGGGTATGGCAGTGGTTCACTTGGGCCTAGCCAGGGTGCTCTAGGGATTTGATATAACAACAATGGGTGGATTGCCTATAGATATGATTGAAAGTCCGAGCATAGCTTTACCAAAAGTGAGCCCACTGGATGTTGTCATCAAACCCCGACTTGATTTGGAGCTCTATTGAAGGCACTAGAGAACGCAAGAAGATTGCTTTCAATACTACCCCATACCTATTATCCCGAGTAATAACGTTACATGGATGAATCCCTAAACTAGCACTCGGGAGGCTCTGAGTGTGTCAGGAGACAGGAGCGGCACTAGTTAATTTAAAACTGCCTAGTTTTCCTTGTGCAAACCATGGTTGGAACCGGGATTTGTTGTATTTACTTAATGAAATTCGGGTAGTTAGTTAGATTTGAATAAAGTCAAGTCTATGTTTGTAGGTACTTTAGTGATGGTAATGGTAAGTTTGATGCTGTATTAAGTATCTTATGTAATTGAGTTTGTTATGCAATGAATATAAATTATGTTCACTGGCAAAAGAAAAACAATTCTCATTTTTTTACCGAAAAAAACAATTCTCATTTTCTTACCGAAAAAAACAATTCTCATTAGATAGTGTTCTGGACTAGAAAGGGTTCAACGATAAATAGAGGCTTGTTTTTACCTCTCTATATGCTAGTTGATGCAATTTTCGTATTATTGTTTGGTGCTATTAGTTTAATTCGAAGTGTTTGTCCTCCAATTTGCATATATGTTTTTTGGTAAACTACCCCTATGTCCCCTATGTTATTCAAAAAAAAGTTAGTTTGGGTATCGAGTTATCAATTCGTCAATTTTCCCTCCTAGTTATCACATTTTGTTCAATTTGGGTACTCAGTTTTCCCATTTTTATTCAATTTGCGCAAAGTCAAAATTAGGGTACTGTTCACTCAATTTGGCATGTATAGGCGAAAAGGCTGAATGGTTAAAAAATTTATTACTAGATATTGAGTTGTGGCCACAACTAATGCCAGCAATTTCTTTACACTGTGATAGTGAAGTAACGATGTCTAGAGATTATAGCAAAATATACAAAAGATACCAACAATGGTAACCCAACTTTGATTTGGTTAACTACTAATTTCAAAGTTTAATGGGTAACAACAAGTTATTGCATGTGTCTGTTTGGTACTGAAAAGAATAAAACACCGTGTTTTATTTTAAGATGTTCCAGGACATACTGTAGCAGGAGAAAAGAATGAGTATATACTCTTAATGGAGTTTTAATGGTTGGGCATACTGTTAACTTTAAATGCAATTGGGAGTTTATATTAATATTGGATTTGTTTATTTTTTTGTTTTTATGAACATAGTTTGTGACGGAAGTAGTAACTAATTAATTTGTGAGGGTTTTATTCCCTAACAAAGAGTAAAGGATATAGTATCAGATAATTTTTGTGATGGAAAAAACCCTTGCAACTAGTGAGGGTATTACTAACGTACCAATTGCAAGGGATGTACGCTCGTCATAATTTGTGAGGCACAATTCCTTCCTAAATCCGTCAAAAACTGGTCCGTCACAAATTCCCTCACAACCGAATTTGCAACGAAGGGTTTAATCAGGGATTTTATCCATGACAAAATCCGTTGCGAATCCAAAAATTCGTTACAAATCGCTGAAAATCCGTTGCTAAATCCCAGAGTAAAGGGTTGTTTTCTAGTGGAGCTCCACCTATCGAATATAAGAAGTGGTGGCGCTTCTAACAAAAATTAAGATTTTATTCTCGTAAATATTCGTGAACATAGGATTAGCACATGGCCTAAAACGTGCTAAAATAGTTATAAACCTCATTGAGAATCTAAATAATTTTATGTGTGAGGTGTTTGGTGTTACAATAAGGAGTTTTAGTTTAATCTATGGACACCAAATACTTCATTAGACCTAGGCACTGGCACTAATAGAAGGTTTAAATCATGAGATACCTTCCGTTAAGCATAACATTATCCAAATGAGACATATTAAATTGTAATTTTCAATCTTTTGTGGGGGATAATTGAAGATACATAGATTTAAACATAACAATCTAGTGGGGGATTGTTAGTAATAATAAATATAGAATGTATTGTTTAAAGTCCCGTATTAAAAAGAGAGTAAATATAACAAATTTTGAAATTATTTCTTTGACAAATTGTTTTATTTATTTAATATAATAAAATTATTCTTCAATTTTTTTTACTGGTGTGAGCAGTTTATCATGAAACGTTGTATCAAAGAATATACAGTTGTATGCAGTTATATAGAAAGGATATGATTGTTGAAACAATACCTTTCAGAGTCTATAAAAGGATCCATTTATCTCTGTTTCTTCCAATCTCTATTATAGATTTTATTGAGGGTTTTGTTGTATCCTAAAGGTATTTTATTCTTTGTTTGAGTGAGAGCAAATAAATACCTTTAAGTTAGTATTTTTCACGTCTCAAAATCTATTCCTTCTGTCTCGAACAATACAATTTTTTCTAACATACTTAAGGCCTATGGCCTGAATGATAAACATTCATTCGTGCTATAGCAACAACAAAAGTAGCAAAATCAGAAAACCAAACATGTTTAGGTTTAAAAGAAAAAGCTAAATGGCAGAGATCATGCGCTTCCTTATTACCAACTCTAGGAATAGAAGAAATAGAAACAGATTGAAAGGATCGAAGTAGAAGTATAGAATCGCCAAAAATTTGGCCAACAGGAGTAAATGATGCAGCTTTAGCATAGATAATATGTTGAATATTCATCTCTTTCGCCAAACTGAGACCAAAGCGGGCAGCATAGGCTTCACTTGATAGAGCATCCAATTTGGCATGGAGGAATTGTGTTGTCATAGCGTAGATCGTACAATCATTGTCACGAACAATGGCCCCCAGACCTACCCCTTTAGATGAAATTAAAACATCAGTGTTGACTTTTAAAACGGTCCTAGGTGGAGGTGACTAAGTAGTGGCATGTTGAGCAGGCTAAAGGAGAACTGGCTTGGTGTTGGCATCTTTGTAATTGCCCAAAAAATCCATAGCTTCCCTAGAGATATAGATGACAGGTTTCATCTTGTTGTTAAAAACCTGGAATTACAATCTTTCTATATATACCAGGCCAAACAGACCGCTTGTTCTATGCTTCTCTTCAAATTTTTCCTGGATGATCTGTAACCATTCCACTCCTAAACCATGACCTTGTAAGATAGAAGCCATGGGGGTGCTATATGCATTTCAGACATCAATTGACTCTAGACATTCAGTGAGCAGGTGCAGTATTGATGCTGGTGACAGGGGTGAGCAAAACATCGGTTCGGCATATCCCGTGCCGAATTAGTGATCGGTACAACTTTTTCGAAAGGCTTTTTTTCCGAGCCCTACCGTGCCGAAGTACCCCCTATACAGATCAGCACCGTGCAGATCTCTACCGACGTCGATTCGGTTGGTATTGGAGACTGCCGAAGCCGATAGCATATGCAAATGCAATTTCCAGAATTCCAAAAAAAATCAAAACTCAAATGTATGACAGAAAACACTAACATGCAATTCAGGCATCCAATTTTCCAGCAACATAGTTATGATCATACACACATAATAAGATTAATAAAGATCAATATCCAAATGTAAGTATGTAACTTCACATCACAAGAAGAATCAAACAATCCAAATCCATAAATCCAAACAGATGAATAAGAGGATAATGAATTTATTAAAATGTTTCCAACGCTACAGTCTTGTTGTGATCCAATCCCAGACACAGACAATTTTATTTTCTATTCTAATAAGAAGAGAAAAGACAAAGACCCAAAATAATAACAATGACAATAAATCAAAAAAAGACATAAAACACAAGGAAGGAACAACAACCAGATCTACTTTCCTCCGCTACGTTCGGCGTTATTACAACTAAAAAATTTATTTTAGCTTAAATCAAAATTCCCCCATTTGGATCTCTTACATCAACTAAACCAAACCAAAGACGCAAAATTAAACATGGACTCCACCCAGTTTGTACAAGTTGCCGACGAAGATGAAGACAACGAAGAAGAAGAACAAGAAGTGGAGAAAGGAGAGAAAGAACATGGAGAGGAGGAGCAGCAGTACAATTCAATCCTCAACACCCACAATGATCACCATAGTAACAACCACCACAACAATCTGGCGGCTAGGCTACTTTGAGAGAGAGAGAGAGTCGAGAGAGAAAGAGATGAAGTAAGAGAAGAGAGGATTAGGTTTTTGAATTTTTCGGGTTAGCCGGTTAGTATTTTGTGTTTTGTACTTGGGTCTAGGTCTGGTAGGTTTAGTGGTGTTGGGTTGGGTCTTAGGAGAAAATTGGATGTGGAAAGGTTGGGTTGGGTTTGGCTGGCCAGACTAGAGGTTGTATGTCTTGGGCTTGTGGGTATCAGCTTGTGCTGACTACCGACGGGTCGAAAGCCTTCCGACCGATTCCATCCACCCTTCCATTCGGCTCGGTAGGAAAATAAGGGGTGGCTCTAAATTCCAGCAAATTTCGAGCCGATACCGTCAATTTTTTATTGGTATCGAGTTCGAAATTCTCGGCACGGTAATTATGCTCAGCCCTAGCTGGTGATGAAAGGAATCTTGGGCATTGGACATCCCCTTAGTCGGAGATGGTTGGCTATATTCATCTTCACAGGTATTATATTAGTACAGACTCACAAGGAGAAAGAACGCAGCTTCTGCGGAACATGAAGCATCCAGATAGTACTCCACCAGGACTTTGAGGACCTCGAAACTACTAACTCCTAAGCTACACTAACTAGATGTCTGCTTGCAAGGCAAAGACTGTAACCAGCCTTGACCGAGTATTGACACGAAGGGGAGAAATGCCAAAAGAGAGTATCTGGAGGAAGCCTCACACTAATAGGGATGCTTGTGATTAGTGAAGCTTCCTCAGAAGAGAAGATCGAGTCTATGAGCTAGTAGTTCTAATCCGCATGGTCTTCATCAATAAGGTCAGGACCTTTGCATCCTCCTCAAGAATATTCATAGGAGATGTGATCATAAAATTATCTTCTCTAAGTAACTAGCCATCTCGACAAATCTGTACACTATGCCCTTTACCAATCAACCATCGAATCCCTTTTTCTAAAATAAACATTGGCTAGTGGATACTTCTCCATGTGTAGCCTGGGTTCGTACCCGCTGACGCTTGCATAAAAGAGGTTTTTGAAAAATATTTGGCGTTTAGAATGCAGCTAAGAAGACTACCCTCATTGGAGATGAGCCGCCAACCCTATTTAGCGAGGAAGGCTAGATTAAAGTGCTCCAAAACTCTAAAACCCAGCCCTCCAAAAGCTTTCCTTTTACAAAGTTTCTCCCATGCCATCCAATGGATTTTCCTTTTTCCATCTCTATGACCCCACAAGAATTTACGAATGAGAACTTCCATCTCATCACATATAGATTGTGGTAGCAAGAAGTAGCTCATGACATAATTAGGCACTGAACTTCCATCTTACGTATCGGAACAAGTGGATTTTTGGTCCCTGTACTACCCTCAATTTTGAAATGTCAGCCCTATACCAAAATTTTATAGATTTTGGTCCTCGTACTACCTCAAATATATGGTTTTTGGTACTTTCGGCCACGGCCGACCATCGGTGACACGTGTCACCATATTAGTGGTCCACGTCGAAAAGTGGGTCCTACCAACCCGGGTCACCATATTATTGGTTCACTCAGACGATTCGGGTCAAGCCTTGGACGACCCGGGTTGGTGGGACTCACTTTTCGACGTGGACCACTAATATGGTGACACGTGTCACCGATGGTCGGCCGGTGGCCGGAAGTACCAAAAACTATATATTTGAAGTAGTACGAGGACCAAAATCCATAAAATTTTGGTACAAGGCTGACATTTCAAAATTGAGGGCAGTACAGGAAACAAAAATCCACTTATTCCCTCACGTATCTCTAGAAGCTTGTGTGATAAAATAGGCAATTAGGAATATCTCAGAAAGAACCATGGCGTGAGAAGTAGTGGTGTGAGCCGCGCAGGCCTTTTCAATCTAAAAATTAGCTGTATGAAAGGAAAATATCCACTTCTCATTGGTGGAAATAAATGTGCAAAGCCAGATATCATACATGGTTCATGGAAATTTAGAAAATTCTCCAAGATAAGACAAAAACAGAACTTGCATCCCTCTTTGAAAATTCTCAAAACTTTATATCTTCTTAGTCACAAAACTTGACCACTTGGCAATTATTATGGGTATACCCAAAGGTCTCGTCAGCCTGTTGCGGTGTTGCCTCGTACTGAGCCCTTAAAACGATTTTTTTATCGTGGGCCTTAAAATGATAAAAGTTGAGACAGAATTTCAAGTAGTAGTATCATATTTTAGTCGTGATATTGGTACAAAAAAAAATATTTTAGTCGTGATAATTGACAGCCAGGGCCACTGCAACCATAACTCAAGTTTTCGGAGACTTTTAGACTTTTATGGAGAGTTGTTTTTTTTTTTTGTCTTTTTTGGCTGCTAATCGCGTGATTTCATTATTGATGCATGCATAAAGAAATTACAAATGGAGAGTTGTAATCAATCACAGAGGTAAGCTCTGAACCCAACTTGAAACCTAGCTCTGTTTGTGCTCTTAACATTATGGAAATCTACTCTCATCTTGTAGAGATTTCAGGTGCCCTATTATTAATATTATTCCTGTACAAGTTACGATGGCTCATAGATCATAGGCACAGAGGTAAGAGCGTGTTACCTCCAGAACCACGGGTTGCCCTGCCAATTATAGGTCACCTGCATCTCCTTGGAGCCGAAAGAACATTTGCCCGAACCTTGGCTGCCATAGCTGACAGATGTGGACCCATCTTCATGATTTGGCTAGGAGTTCACCGCACAGTTGTGGTTAGCAATTCCGAGACAGTCAAAGAGTGTTTCACCACAAATGACAGGGTTTTGGCATCTCGGCCAAGATCAAGTCATGGAAAGTACTTAAGTTATAACTATGCAGCATTTGGGTTCTTACCAGCTAATGCCTTTTGGAGTCACATACGCAAGCTAGTTATGATTCAGCTCCTGTCCAGCCACAGGCTCAAGTCATTAAGGCACGTTCAGGTATCTGAGGTGAACTCCTTGATCCAAGACTGGTACTTGCTTTGTGACAGTAATCAGGGTCAGGCAAAGGTGGTCATTAGTGAATCGCTTGACCGATTGACTATAAACATGATCACAAGAATGATTGCAGGCAAGAGATATTTTGGTAGTTATGTTGCTGGAAATGAAGGAGAAGGGAAACGAATTGGAGAACTTATCAAGGAGTACCTGTACATTTCAGGAGTGCTTGTGCCTTCAGATTTAATCCCATTTCTTGGATGGATGAATTATTTTACAGGGCCTGTCAAAGTTATGAAGCGGCTCTCAAGGGAACTGGATGACCTGATGGATAGTTGGATTGAGGAACACAAATTGAAGAGGCTCAAGAACCAGGACACTGACAATAGGGAGGACTTCATTGATGTGATGCTATCTGCAATTGAGGATGATTGCATATTTGGCCATTCGCGGGAAACCATTATCAAGGGAACAATAAGTGTATGTTTTTTACTTTAGTATACTTTTTTATTATTATTATACTAGTCGATGAAGGTGGGACTCGAACCTCTCACGCCCTCTTGTGCTTATATTATTTCTGTAAAATGTTGATATACATGCATGTAGCTGCGGCCGTGAGTTCACTAAACCTGAACTTTCCTGTTGTAGACCCTTATTGTGGCGGGTGCTGAAACCACATCCATTGCCCTAACATGGATGTTGGCCAATTTGTTGAACAGCAGGCATACGCTGGAAAAGGTTCAAGAAGAGCTAGACCTTGAAGTTGGCAGGGAAAGATTGGTGGAGGACTCTGATATTAGCAACTTGAAGTACCTCCAGGCTGTTGTTAAGGAAACACTGCGCCTATACCCACCGGGTCCTACAGCAGTTCCACACGAGGCCATAGAAGACTGCTATATAGGGGGTTATCACATACCCAAAGGGACTCGTGTGTTTGCTAATCTGTGGAAGCTGCATCGAGACCCAAACATTTGGTCAAATCCTGACAAGTTCATGCCAGAAAGATTTCTTACTGAAGAAACAGGGGCAGTGGATGTTTTTGGTCAACATTTTGAGTTGATTCCATTTGGCTCAGGGAGAAGGTCTTGTCCTGGCATCACATTTGCTTTGCAAGTGTTGCACCTGGCACTTGCCAGGATTCTTCAGGGTTTTAGCATTACAACTCCAATGAATAAGGCAGTAAGCATGACTGAAGGCCTAGGCATAACCTTAGTCAAGGCAACCCCACTGGAAGCTCAGATCGTCCCACGCCTCGGTGCAAGATTTTATGAATGCTAGATAACAAACTGCATTGAGAAAAAGTGCACGCTGATATTTTATTTAAACAAGAAGCCACTTTGTGACGTTTCATATGCTTCAAAATTGTAAATTAAGTAGCAGTACTTTTTGTTTGCATGTCCAAGAAGAAAGAAAATACTAGCATCTATTGGAACAGTAGTTGCCTTTGTATCAACCGACTTAACAGATGACTAAAAGAACAAACTGCAACGATAGCACCAATTAGAAGATCAAGATCAATTGCAGATGCAAACCGTATCAACTTGCCTTGCATGAGCTTTTGCATGAATGTCAGCATAACTACATGAACCACAAAGAAAATGGCAGTGTCCACTGAACTGAAAAATTTTTACCCTCCATTCATTTTGGTGCACAATTCCAATTAAGTCACATAGATAAAGCATGTATATGGAGAAACAACTGGCATCAACAGAAATCATGAAAGTAACAAGTTCAAATAATAGATAGTCTGGAAAACCTCGGGTGAATTTCTACCAGTCATGCCACCTTAATTAGAAATAGAAAATGAACAGAGCACTGTATTAACAGAAGCAGACAATCACCAAGAAAATGACAATGGAAGAGTGTAACTGCGAGTTAGCTAAGTATGCACACAAAACAAGTAAATGTAGAAAGTTTGCCTTCCAGTGTCGCACACAGCAAGAATGAATGACTATTCGCTGATTTGAGATGTGATAAGAACAAGAGAGGAATTGAATAGAGGTGGTTTCCAATTCTTTCTATTTATCCCACTCTAAGAAACGGACAGGAAGCTAGTAAATAGCACAGAAAGCTAGGGGCAACGAATATCTTGCTGTTTTTAACCTGAGTATAATTTAAACGGGCATGCTGCTTTCTCCTTTATCTATCAGGAATAACACCTGTGGCAACAAAATAATAAATTACCCAATTGACAGTTTGGCAAACCCGCACCAGAAATTCAAGCCATAGAACCTTAGCGGAACCTACCACTGATCTTGTACCCAATTTCCTCTCATCCACAGTTCTACCCTGGTTTCAACTTTCGACAAAGCATGCACAAAAATAACACAACTAATAGTGTTAAAACTCATGCTTTTACCACTCTACAAAGTAAAATTATATAATGATTTTGCATCTTTGTAACCCCAAACGCTCTATCAAGGCATCCCACCCATTTCATGACGTTCCAGTATGATTTGTACCAACCTCATCAAGCAATTCGAGAAGCTCTGGTTAATGCAGAGTAGATTAATCTAGACAACCAAACATCCTGCGGCCATGCTAAGCTTTTTAGCAGCTCGTAAGCTTCTGGCACATGCAAATATTACAATGAGCACACAGAACGGGAAGCTATTATAACTGTTCTTTTTGGTTCTGGGCTGCTGTACAAATTCTGGAATTTCCTGAAATTCTTCAAGAACACCAAGAACATTAAAATGCAGAAATGATCAGCTATGATTCTGAACCTAAAGTCTAAACAGTTGTTCTATTTGTGATTAAACAATTTTGTTTGCTCTCAAATTACACTCAGAAAAGAGTGGAATTGATGTTTGACAAGTCTCACAAAAAACACACTCAAGAACTCAATAAGAACATGATGAACATTCAAACAATAACAATAAATAAAATTCTACCAGACAATGAATGATGCAAGTAGTTTAACCTAGACATGAACATCCGGCAGGCACACTGAGCTATAGCAATTCCTAAGATTCTAACACTTGTAGAGACCAAATGACCATGCTTAATACAACTGTGTTTCAACAGTAAATGAAATTTCTACAGGACAAGGGATCATCACAAGCCCCATGCAAATATTAAGAGAGTTTGGATACACAGACAGGATATAAGCAGAGTTAAAGGAGTTTACACTGGTGTTTTGCAAGTACTAGAAACCATAAGTAGGCCCTGGAAAGGATAAGGTCAAAAGCGGGGCTATTCTACTCTATTTCTATTTCCTATTGTAAGCAAAATCCAGATCCGGATACTTTCCTTCTCTGCATTTAAAACTCTAGATGATAGCAACTGCGACACTCAACAGTCCTGAAAGAATGAAAGTCATGGAGGACAAACGCATCAAATGTTGGATCCATTGGAAAGTAAATACGATTAATGATCAATCTAAAAAATAACTAAATCTCCACTTACCTCATGACCATATATGCTTTCCTACCTTTTCCACGTCCAGAGTTTCAGCTTGAACACTTTTGATAAGAAATCATACCTGAATCATACTATTGGCACATAATCAAATTTAAGGATACATGACCACAAAAATCTTACATGGGAGTTTCATTGTTCAACTTCGTCGTCACAGCAAGGAATGGTGTTAAAGGCATGGAGGATTCGGGACTAAAGGTGTCGAAGCAATATGTGCAGTCACTACAAGAAAGGATAGACAAGCAATTTTAAGAAAAAAAAAAAATAGACAAGCAATTGGCCGCCTTCCATGACATCGCACCAATAGATTTATCAAAACCTAACCACGATCTAGCGATGGAGGAAATTGTTGGAGCCGCAGTGACTCTTGGATTTTTCAAGTATTGTGTGATCTCCTCATCATTATATGTTTTAGGATCTTTATAACTACTATTATGAATCCTATAATTTTTCAATTTGATCAACTAATTCCTAACGACAATAATCGCTAACTCAATAATCTATATATCTATATACCATAAAAAAAACATCAACTCCAGAAAAACCGACAAATTGATCTCATTATCCCTAATTAATTAAAATTAACTCTATTATCCTTCACTAACTAATTTATTATTATTATTATTATTATTATTATTATTATTATTATTATTATTATTGAGAAATAACTATAACAAAGAGAAAAAAAGACATAGCGATTGCGTAACAAAGAAAACAAAGAGAAAAAAAAAACATGATGAGTTTATCTTCTCTTTTTAAGATTCTAAAACTGTAAAAGCCAAAAAGTATACAATATAATCGTTCTATATGCATAGCCACCGCTTGGGTCTCCTCTTCTTTAGTTTAGGAGGCTGCAAAACAACCTTGATGCAGCATAAACACACACAGCCTTTACGTTCTGCTGGAGATCACATCACATATAAAATATTAGGACTGCATATAAAAAAGATAATCAACTAATTACATTAAGCAACCAAACCACCAACAACAATTTTCTTTTGCTCTGTAATGATTCTTTCACCACTCCTCCCCTGTGTATAAGTGCTATACGTTGATCAACCAAAATAACTGTAAGTATATTTATTCACAATAAAAATCATGAGAGTGAGACGTCATCGGTTTTTTATTTATAATAATCTTTAAACTTTTTGTTTAACTAATTTATTCACAATAAAAATCATGAGAGTGAGACGTTATTGGTTATTTATTCACAATAATATTTCTTTTTTTTTAGAATATATTCATAATAATCTTTAAACTTTCAATTTAACTAATTTAAATACCTTCAAATTATTAGGTGCGTTTCCTATTCTACTAAATTCTTTTTCTTCATTATTCGATCTGCTTAATATAGTTTCTTATAATTTCCGATTTCAATTCCAAGAAAGAATAGGATTATTGATCGACTTCATACATTATGTGTCTATATATATTCGTCCATATACCTACTAATCCAAAAATTAGTTTTTTTTCTAACTTTTTTTTCTTTAATTTATTTCAGGAGATAATTATTACTATACATTATTATTATCTATCATGCCACAAAAAAATGCAAAAGGATGCATGCTATAGTCGACTAACGGAGGAAGAAAGACGATTAGTTATTGCACGAGCTGTAGAGAATAAAAGAAAAAGAAAGAATAATTCAAATGGTGGAATAACTTCAAACACTAATAAAAACTCCAAGCGTAAAAAGAAAGGTTCCACGTTACTTAAGGCATTGTCAACCCCATATCGATATGAAGGTTAGTAATTTATATTTAAAATTATTTTTAATTATATTAAATTAGCGTTATATTAGTAATTTAGTTTTATTTTTGTTTTTTGAATTTTCAGTGCTTCATTATTTTTTTATAATTTTATAAAAAAATATTTCAAAAACGACCGAATATCACCCTTCAAGTTCTGAGTTGCACAAACTTGCAAAGGTTTTGCCATGTGGACATTGTGGGGGCCAAAGTTTCAATATGAAACAACTTCATTTTGTTGCAGTAATTGATAAATAAAATTAGTTTCACCAACCTATCATGATGATTTATATAGTCTATTCACATCTACTACAGCAGAAGCTCAAGAATTCTAAAAAAATATCAGAGCTATAACAGTATTTTTTTCATTTATTTCTTTTGGAGTTCAATTAGATAAGGAACTAGCATCATCCATGCAAGGGCTCTATACATTCAAAGCACAAGGCCAAATTTATCATTATCTACCTGGTTTGGTGCCAACTAAAAATAGTCACAAATTTTTACTTTACATTTACGATGCTGACAATGAACTGCATAACAGAATGCAAATAATGCAAGAAGGATCACTGAATGAGAATACAGTAAAATAGTTGATGGATATTCTTGAAGAAAATCCTTATGCACAATTCTTGAAAAGGTTAAAAGACTTTCCATCATTTGACGAGTTTAAGATACGTATCAATACAAGCTTATCTCTTGATCAACGTGTATATAATGCACCTACAACGGATCAAGTTGTTGCCATATAGATTGAAAGCAATACAGATAACATATCATTTGAGAGAAATATTATTATTCATACTTATTCTGGACAAAGACAGAGGGTGATGCACTTTTATTATTATGATGCATTACAATACCCTCTACTTTTTCCAAAAGGCAAAGTTGGTTGGCATCAAAATATTTATAAACAATATCGTCTGAATTGTGGATCTAGAAATATTGCAATCTATAACAACTACGATACACCTGTATTTTCGTCCTCTGATGACATATTTTAAAAAGAAGATCAAAGTGCATGCTATTATTATTATTATTTTAAATATTTTTTTCAATATTCTATATATAATATTTGGTTTGTTAAAGAAAAAATTATTTTTATGCAGGAGTGCATAGACGTACAGCATCAAAAGTTTCTTGTAGAGAATATTATTGCTACAACAACAAAAAATAAGATCAGAATTATATCAAGGTATTGTTGATAGTGTCATGGCTGGAGAAACAAGAGCAAATGATGTTGAAAAAAGGCTCATACTACCAGGTTCTTTTATCGGAGGTCCAAGAGATATGCAACGTCGATACTTAGATGCAATGACATTGGTTCAACGATTTGGGAAACCAGATTTGTTTATAACAATAACTTGCAATCCGGAATGATAAGAGATTAAGGATTAGTTGAAATATAGACAAACAACACAATACAGGCCAGAATTAGTAGATAGAGTGTTCTGGGCCAAATTTCAGGATATCAAATATCAAATAATTAAAAAACATATATTTGGAGAAGTAACAGCACATGCTTTCGTCACGAAGTTTCAAAAAAGAGGAATGTCACATGTTCATTTATTGCTTATACTGAAGGAAAGCTACAAAATTATATCTCTAGAACAGTTTGACCAATTCATTTCTGCAGAGATTCCAGACGAGAAAGAAAATCCTTTGCACTATCAGTTAGTATCAAAGCACATGATGCATGGGCCTTGCGGCGAGCTGAACAAAAATTGTGGTTGCATGGTGCAATACAATGTTGAAAAACAAACTCGGCAATGTCGATTTTATTATTCTAGAATATTTACTTCGTCAACAACTAAAGGAAAATATGGTTATCCAATATATAGACGAAGGAATAATAATCGAATCGTGATAAAAAAAAGGAAAGTACTAGATAACCAATGGGTTGTACCTTACAATCCATATCACTTGACAATATATAACTATCATATTAATATCGAGATATGCTCAAGTATATGTTCTGTAAAGTATCTTTACAAGTACATATACAAAAGACACGATAAAGTGGCAGTGCATATTGTAGAAAACAATGGGAATACAATGATAGATGAGAATCAAAAATTCCAAGATGCAAGATTTGTATCTTCACAAGAGGCAACATGGAGAATTTTAGACTTAAATTTATATGAAATTAGTCCTCCAGTCATTAATCTGCAGTTGCATTTACCAGGGAAACAAGCCTTTTATTATTAGGAAAACGCAAATTTATCAAATGTTATTAATCGGGATCATATAACAAGAATTTATGGTAACGTACTTCAAAGAAGAAAAAGCCCTTGAATAAAAACACACATAGAACTTTTTGATAAACGGATCAAATTAATGGGACTTGAATAATAAAAAAGTAATCAAAACCCTTTATCCATGTTTTCTCCCCCATTTTTCCTCATGTACACAAAATTGGGCCAAAGCCCAAATTTGATGCACCATGTTGGGCGTTATGGGCTATCCAAGTCCATGAGTACTTATGGCCTTTTGCTGTAAGAATCCGACGCCTATGATCTTTATATAACATACTGAAAGGAAAGGATAAATAATCCGTTGATAAAAAAACAAAAATCAGGAGAATTTGTCACTCCAACGTAAGATGGTGAAGGGGCTTTCCTTCAACTAGTTGTAAACACTCGATAAGATGGTGAAGCGGAGTACCTTCAAGTCAGACAGTAATGGTGCCCCGTTTTGCAATTGATAAAGCATGTTATCAACGGAACATGCTTCACCAAATTGCAAAAGAGGCACCGTTACCGTTCTAATCCAAGTCATTTCTTACAAGGCAGCTCCTAATGATATAAAGAAAGAACAAACAGCCACATTCACAGAAGCACTTAATCTATCCAAGAAAATGGCAAATGGAGGAATTGAAGAGTGGAACCTCGCAGCTGTTAACCATGCTCATAAGACAAGGAAATGTAGAAAGTTTGCCTTCCAGTGTCGCACTCAGCAAGAATGAATGACTATTCACTAATTTGAGATGTGTTAAAGAACAAAAGAGGAATTGGATAAGAACAGTAGAGGAATTCAAGCAATCGATCCTAAACGAAACCCAACACTAATCTTGTACTCAAATATTTGTTTTCAACAAAGCATGGACAGCAATAACACAATTGATATCACTAGAACTCATGCTATTACCAGTTTGATCTTGCACATTAATTGCCACAATTCACAACATTACATAATAATTCTACCACTTCACATTCCTTGATGCTCTACCAAGCATACCAACCATTTCACGACATTCCATTTTCAGTCAAGCAAAGGATAAGGACAACAGTATAATTTGAACGAACCTTATCAAACAATTCAAGGTCTGGATTAGTGCCAAGTAGATTAACCGAGACATGCAAACATCCGTCAGTTAGCTAGCCATCATAAGCTTTAGCGGTTCTAACACATGTAGGTATCAAAATGACCATGCTTAGTACAACGGTATTTCAACAGTAAATGAAATTTCTACCAGGAATGATAACAGGCTGCATGCAAATATTAAGAGAATTTGTCTACAGAGACAGGATAAAAGCCGAGTTATAGGAATTTATACATGTTTCTAACAAGTATTAGAAAGCAGAATCAAGCCCTCAAAAGGACAAGGTCAAAAAGCAGGGCGATTAGCTACTCGATTCCCATTTCCTACTATAAACAAAATCCTGGCAGCTAAACTTTCTTTCCTTGCATCTTAAAACTCCTTGATACTAGATGATTGACTCTGAAACTCTACAGTCCTGAAATAAAGCGAAGTCATGGAGGACGAAAGCATCAAAAGTTGGATCCATTATTTAAGCAATACGGTAAGCCATCAATCTACAAGGTCAATTGGATATGTTACTGACAAAAAAATTTCTATAAGGTCAATTAAATCTCAACTTACCTCATGAACCACGCGCATTCCCACTAGTCTGAAGCCTACAGTTTTAGCTTGAACCCTTTTGATAAGAAATCCAAATCCCTGAAAGTGACAAGACATTAGTTAATACCAATAAAACTTATCAATCATGCAGGCAATTAGATGGGCCTCCATCTATCTAACTTAGGTAATAATGCTATTGTTAAACACAAGTGAACGCATAAATCCAGATTAGACAAAACAGAAATAATTAATAAATACTTCTCTGTTGTCCTCTCTTGCTCTCGTTGTTGCTTTCTGTCACCCAATTGCTGTTGCTGCTTCACTTTACCTGCCCTACCAACACTGCTTCCAGATGGAGAGACAAGGCTTCTCAGACACACAATGGGCTCAAAGTATTCTTTCCTGGTTTCATTTATGCCAACATGATAAACTTGGCCCTCCTCCATATCATACCAAACAAGCCTCTTATCATCCAGACACATCAAGACTTCTCCCCCAACCTTGGAACAACCAAGAGGCTTGATGGATTGACAGGGCAGCAACCCATAGGGAAACGAGGACACCTTAGTCCAAGACTTCTTGACCCCATACTCCTTCATCACCCAAACATCAACACACACATCTCTCGAGATATCAAACACGCACAAACACCCACCCAGCACCCCAATGCTCCTATTCATCCCTGTCCCTTTGTACTTGGGATGAGGCACCTCACGGTACTCATCAGTCGCAAGATCAAAGGCAAGGATCACTAAAGGGCTCGCCAAACTAATACCCACAGCCGTCCAGTGCAAGGCGCCGCCAACAAGCACACCCATCCTTTGCATTGCGGTACGCACAACGTAAGGAATGGTGATGCAGGACTTCACTTGTTTCCTCACAGAACACACAAACAAATCACTCTCCTCGTAAGTGAACTCACCCCCAGTAAGAAGCGCAGTCCTGGCGTTTGGGTCTTTAACGTGCGCAATCCTCACAACCTTGTAATCATCCCCCACGGGGTCATACCCGAACCCGTACCCGCCCCATTTCACCTTACACCCGTCCCGGGCGAACCGGACCTCGGTATGGTGGTGGGTAGGCACATACCCGGAGAAAGTCTTCTCCTTTCGGGTGGCCGGGTTGAGTACAGTGAGAGTATCGTTGACATGGCCGCAAAGGCAGAGCAAACCGTGGCAGGAACCGACGACGAAGGTGCCGGGGTCGCTTCGGGGTTTGTCGAGCTCGTGGAAAGTGAGGTCGTGGGGACCCAAGGCGTCCAAGTCGAAGGAGCAGAGGACGTCGTGGTTCTTCTGGAGGAAGAGGGTTTTGTGGGTGTCGGTGTCGGAGGAGCGGTCCACGTGGCGCTTGATGAAGGAGGGGCTGTCTATTACGGCTAGCCAGTGCTTGGAGACGCACCGGAAGCGGAGGAGGTCCGGGGGGTCGAGGCGGAGGAGGATGTCGTTGATGACTTCCGGGGGGAGTTGATCTGACATTGTTGGGTGTTTTGTGGAAGGAAAGTGAAATGGGAAAGTAAACAAGTAGGGTTTGGTTTCCTTTTCTCTCTATATAAGTACAGATGGGTGGCGCCGTCACGGTTTTCTCTCCAGAGGAAAAGGGAAGAAATGGTCGGTGGTGAAGAAGCAGTCTCGACTCTTGTCTGAATCAGACCCTACACACTCTAGGCGCCGGGTTCTCTTTACTTTATTGCTGCTATCCTGGGAAGCGATTGGGCCAAGCCCAAAGGTGATACGGTGGTGGTTAATGGGCAACGACGTATTTAGTGAATCCATAGCTGCAAATTAGGCTTTTCCAATCTTTCAGGACTTGCGGAATTCCAATGGAAGAGTTCAAGGCCCATATGGCCTGGACGCAATTGAAGTTTGATTCATCTTCCAAAAAAATCGCTCATCTTGAATCCAAAAAATCACTCATATCATTAATGAAATATAAAATACTTTGGTTTTTATGAGGAGCATTACTCAATCTTCAAGTCTTTTCCACCGTAGAATATACATGTCCAATTGTTTTTTTCTTTTTTTATATAATGACTGTTAATAATTGTTGCCTAGCCAAAATAGTTTCGAAATGATGATTCAATCTTCTGACTTCTGAGCACAAGCAAATGAAATTTTGTTTGCAATTTTACCCTCAATAAAAAACTAAAACGGGTTACTCTCTTTTACCCCCAACCCCCCCGCCCCTTAAAATGGTGATTTGGTGGACAAAATCCTTCAAAGACACAATCTTCTTCTAATAATCACAAAGAAAACAATAGAAACGAAAGTGTCAAAGTCATCGTCCCCTAACAGGCAAGTAAGTCTGCCCAACATAACCAACAAGGCAATGCAGCATCAAGTTTGGGATTGTAATCCAGGTTTTCAATCCACACCTGACATGTCAATCCCTGAATGGACGCTGACATGGAAATACAATAAATGCCACATAATACTCCATATCAACTGCATGCCCTCTTCGTGTCTTTCCAAAAAACGGCTGCTTTCACTCTTCTATCAGTTGATTTCCTCCGTCTCTCAACACATCATATATACCATTACCAAAACCAAAACCTTACGTATATTATTGATTTACTTGTTTAATTTTCTCTGTTAAACGTACGTCAGTGGAGTCTTTTCTTCTTCTTCTTCTTTTTTTCCATCTCCGGAGAAACAGAGGAAAAAGAATTTGAGAATAATGGGGAGGAAGAGGAGTTCGCCAGTGAACGTGCTGTTTGGGTGGGTGAGGAGGCAATCCATGAAAGTGAAGATCTTCCTAGGTGTGGTGATTGCACTTTGTGGTTTGGTGGCTTTGAAGATGTGGGTGAAAGACCATAACTATTTCTTTATTGCTTCTGAGGCAATCCATGCTGCTGGAATCTTGGTCTTGATATACAAGCTCACGACCCAGAAGACATGTTCTGGTAATTACCCTTTGTTTTACAACTCCTGATTCTCTAGCTTTTAATCAGTCCATGATAAATAATCTTTTGTAAAGGGTAAAAAAAAAAAAAAAATCCAACTACTAGTCCCCTTGCCTTCGGATGCATTTGGACTTGGTGATGTACTACTGTTGAATTTTTTTTGTGCGTCAACTAATCTCCTTAGCATGACCAATTTTGCTGTTTGAACCTAGAAAGAAAAATATTTAATGTGGATGGGAATTTCGTACCATAAACGATATTGTGTGGAGGGATGTATAATGTGTTTAATGGCATGAGATCCTCTTGCAATTCCGTCCCATAATTATTCCTGCAAGATACATTTCCTTATTAATTGAAAAAATGATGCATTACCACGTTTTACACCAAAAAAAAAAGATTGGTATATATATTTCAGTCGGCGAGTGATATTTTATGCATTTTCTTCAAATGCTTCAACGGTTATATATGCTCATAATTGTGTTTTTACCATTAATACTGGGAAAATGGTTTAGTATATCTCGTAGTCGTTGGCTAGATCATGTCAAATTAAATCAGCCGATTTCAAAGATTTGGATATTTCAATCTTTACTTCTTTTGTTTTTCCCTTTGATGTAAATTTCAATGTTCGACTCTGCTTTCCTTTTTTTTCCTTGCTCTATAGTTCCAAAGTTCAAAAATAGTTTGGCTTGTATTAGAGATTTTGCTTCCAAACTTAAATATCTTTATCAAAAGAATTTTGTTCAGATAAAAAGAAAAAAATATTGAAATTTAGTGAAATGTAATAATTTAGCTGAGACGCTACCGTCCAGAAACTTGGTCCAAGCGTAAGGCCAGACCTCTCTATACATATTACTGTCAAGAGGCATGGTCCCACACTCCCACTACAGATGATTGAACATGATTTAGCTACCAATTAACTATACCAGCATGTCGCTATCGAGTCTCTTCCCTCCAATTCATGATTTGGTTCAGAGAAGCAAATGAGTGAAGCTAATAATTAAGTGCGTGTTGGACTCCCTTTTCAAGATTAATATTCAATGTTGAACAGTAGTCCATCAAACTTAATTGGACACCGACTCTGGAATATGGCACTGTTTTTTTTCCTCTCCAGTTATCTTGCTTTTCTAAAATTTTCTCTGCACAAAAGATGAAATTGGTACTTCCAATTCTCAATTCCTGCTTCTCCTTGAAGAAATGAGTGGCGTTTCGTCACAAAGACTGGAACTTTTCACATTTCTTTGGTATGCACTCTTGCATTCTACCACTCTCACTTGACGTTTCTTGCTTTTGTATCTGTTTTTAACAAATGCCATTCCCTTTCCTCCTTTAAAGAAATGAGAAAACTTCTCTCCTTACTTCTGCAATAAAAGCTCGGAAGTGTTATAATGTGATCATGATTAATTCCCTTTTACAGGTCTTTCCCTCAGGACTCAAATACTTACTGCTATATTTTTGGCCGTAAGACTGTTCTGTAGCTTCACCATGGAAGCTGATATCCATACAGTGCTTGATTTTGCGACCTTTGTTTCAACGGCTTGGGTTATATATATGATAAGGTTCAGGTTAAAGTCAGCCTACATTAAGGAGATGGACAACATGCCTTTCTATTACTTGGTAATAACGTTAAAATCTTTAATCTTTCTTTACATTGTTTTTTTTTTAAAAAAAAAACAATAGAGATGATGGTCTGCTTAGTTGTCTATTCCAAGTTCAATATTTTATTTGAATTCATATCACTGCCTCTCCAGTTCAATATTTTATTTGAATTCATATCACTGCCTCTCCCTTTTCTGAGTAGGAAGAGCCATAAAAAGATACTTGAACACTGGGTACAAATCTCCCCGTAGTCCATCATGCAATGTCGATTGCTATATTCTAAAGTTGATCTCAGATCGAATGTCTCTCAAAAAGTCTTTGATTAATCTGTGTTGCAGTTGGTGCCTTCTGCTATCCTGGCCCTGATTGTCAATCCTCATACACAATTTGATCACTTTAGTGAAATCTGTTGGGCTTTTTGTGTGTATGTGGAATCAGTCTCGATACTGCCACAGCTTCGTCTGATGCAGAATGCAAAGGTTTTGGCTCCTCGTGTATTTGAAGCATAAAAATACCCCTGTTCACCTAGTTACAAGAACTCTTTTACCATTCTGATGATCACATTTCTTTCAGATGATCGAACCATTTACCTCACATTATGTATTTGCACTGGGAATCGCAAGATTCTTCTCATGTGCTCACTGGATCATCCAGGTTAGCAATTTCTTCCCTCTAGCTAGCTAGTTTCTTTAAAGCGTTTACGTATTTCTTCCATATCTCTAAGAATGTCTACTGCATACGCTAAAACATAGGAAAACAGTGCTGCTTAGCACTTATACTAGGAAGTCATCAATATTGATGGATTTCTACATGGTTTGAACCAGTGAATAAGGTCGTATGTTTTCTGATATGAATTAATTTGAGCTCCAAATAATGTGTCTGCCTCCTATTGGTTCTACTTCTAATGAAATCCATTCAAGTGATTCCCCAATATTGTGCAAACATATTCTTACCATTATGCTAATTGATTGGCGAATGCCAGATCGAATCCGGTTGATACCTGGCGGGTATATCGCATAGTTAATCCTTTGTATCATGAGAAATGGTAGAATAGTATGCTTTTGTTGTTCTCTGCAGGATCGTGTACCAGGCATATGGTTTGCCCCTTTTGATGAATACTTTAAACCAAGGGTCGAACCTTAAAATTCACGGACTCTTTCATAAACAAGCAGGTCTATGAGACTCGCGGGCGTTATCTGTTCTTGATTGGAAGTGGATACTTCTGGTTTCCCATGGCTTTGCTCGCAGAGACTGTTCAGACATTCATTTTGGCGGATTTTTGCTACTATTACATAAAGAGGTGAGCCCTCTGCCTTTCATGCTTATATTATATACATATTTATCTCTTTTGGGATTTGCAGTCCATTTCAATCAATTTTTAACTCTGGTTGGTGATGCTTACCATTTTTATTATTTTTGGCAGTTTCATGCAAGGCCAACTTTTGGTGAGGATGCCCGTGTAGAGTTCACCTTTTTTTTTTTTTTTTCCTTTCCCATATCAACTAGAAGGAATCTCTGAATGTATTGTATGTACATCGGCTGGGGGTCCTATTACTGGGTTTTTCGTTTAAGCTCACAGTGACCTATAAAAGTAACATATGGGCTGATTGTGGTGTGTGATGACTAGTCCTTTTGTCCCTGTTCTTCACTTGGCATTATAGACTAACAGAAATGGGTAAATCGCACCCATGGGCCTGCACTATTTAAAAAGTACTATTTAGGGGTATGTACTTTTATTTGTCCCTTTTAAGGGTCCATACTATTATATTGAATTCCGTTCAGGGGTCCGGGACAGCCCGGCGGATGACGTGGACTGCCCGGCCAGTACGTGAGAAGCACGCCCCCTATTTCGGTCAGAAGGCAGCGCGTGAAGCGTGTGTCCCTCACACCTCATCCACCGTGGCATGTGGGGCCCACCGTCGGGTTTTTTTCCGAAAATAAAATTACAACTTATTAAAAATTCATATTTCATTTTATTAAACTCATCAATTTAAAATTCTTTATCAAAAACATCTCATTAATTTTAAAAGAATTAAACCCTCCCCAACCCGATTAAAACCATGCAGCATCCCTTAAAATCCAAAATCAAAACATATATGGGCACCATTCACCGCAATCTTGCCGCCGCAGACCAGGAACCACCACGAGCCGCCGTTGCCAGGAGAAGCCAAAGCACACCTCGACCTTTCCGCCCGCTGTCGCCTCGCCACACTCGTCAATCGTCGTCGGGGAAGGAGAAGACGAAGAGAGGCTTGAACACGAAGGGGGCTCTTTGCCTCCTCTCGCCCGTCGCCGGAGAAGACGAAGGCTGGAGTACGCCGTCGCGACCTAGATAGGATGCCTCCTCAAGCGAACAACCGCCGCCATCAAGGCCACAGGCGTTCTGCGTTGCCACGAAAGCCATTGCCCTCGCTCGCCTTTGCTTCACAACTAGTAGCGACTACAAAATCGCTGCCGGCATGAGCTTGTGGCAGCGACAAACGCTCCCCTCCACATGAGATTCGCCGGCCAGAGACAAGATGGGCGCGGTAGCTGCAGAGGCCGACTTCGCCGCCTTGAGCTTCAGCTATTAACCTGCAAAGAACAACCCAACAACACAACACAACCATAAGCTGAGGAGAGGCGAGGCTGTCACGAAGACTGCCCTTCATGACCACGAGCCACAGCCCACAGATTCAATTCTCCTCTTTTGATTCCAAACAAAGCTAGGTTAGGGTTCGTGAATTTTAATTTGGGGATTTCTTTTGTTGAGAGGAGAGTGAGGGTTTTTTTTATGTGAAACGACCCTTTATTAAACTTGAAACAAAGAATTGGTCATCAAAAGGATGACTTACACCTTCAATACCTGTTCCACAACGAGCATCAGGAGAGTGAGGGTTTGATTTAAGGATTTCTTAATTTGGGGTGCTACTGCTGTTGTTCATTTTTGGGTGTTTTAATTTGTTTTTTAAATTTTGAATTTTATTGTTAATGGGATTTAATAAAAGAAATAAGGGGTTTATTAAATTGGATTTTGTTTTTCTGGAATTAAAACTCAAAGGTGGGACCCACAAGCCATATGGACAAAACGTGGATGTCACGCGCCTCAATCGCCGACCCCTGACCAAAAGATGGGCGCGTGCGTCTAACTCTCGGACCGGGCAGTCCACGTCATCCGCCGGGCTGCCCCGGATCCCTGAACGGAATTCAATATAATAGTATGGACCCTTAAAAGGGACAAATAAAAATACAGACCCCTAAATGGTACTTTTTAAATAGTACAGGCCCCATGGGTGCAATTTACCCTTTCCAGCATCAACCAACCCGAACATTGTTGTTTTCCCAATGACTTTAGCATACTTTTGATTTGACCAGAGGCACTACATATCCATCCCAATTAACAATGAAACAACTATAAATTATTTTTGTTGCGTCCTAATTCAATCATGTCTTGCATGGACTTAATTCAGGCAGGCAAATGTTATATTTTCTCTTTTTGCCGGAAACATATCAGGCAGGCAAATGTTTGTAGCCTTGTAGCGAAAGTGATAATAATCCTTGGCGCATGACACGTTAAAAGATTCCATAACTGAAAATCATGATTACTTATAGCACGTGTCGCATTATCCCCCGGGTACTTAAATACCATCTTCTCCCAAACATCTCCACGTGTCATCTCCTTGTCACGTATCACTTTTCTCAGCCTTTATCCAAGCAACTTACGGCACGTGTACCACATCAACCATAACAAGACACGAACTTGACACGTCTCTATCAACCTCCGTCAAAAAGCTGCCTTGCAAGTTGATCTGATTCCTGGCTGTTTTGACGCTACACCATCCAGCCCACGTGTCGCTCTCAGAGCTTATCCACAAACAGGTGTGGGTGGGCCCTCCCTACACGCGTCGCAATAGCAGCATTCCTCGGTGAATCCTCAGCCGAACGATTAGGTAACGGGCAAAACTCACGGTGGGGATTTGCGGGGACAGCGAGATCTAGCACCACGTGTCCGTATCCCTGCCAGGGTGTCAGGTACATCAACTTGCTGGTCTTTTCCCGGTTCGGTACCAACAACTTGGTGACGGGAGTGGAACACGTGTCGACTCCTGGGCTCTTCATGCGGGTACTCCACGTGTCGGGACCGGAGCCCTCGAGCGTGCACCGTAGGAAAGCAAACAGCCAAGACGCTAATTAACAGACGCCAAAACAAAAACGATTTCCCGCTAAAACTAAACCACCAAACAAATAAACAGACTTTAATTATCGATTAAATAGGATTTAGTGGTGTAACCTTGCTTAACGCTTCATCCAAAAACCAGCCAAAACCCTCTTACGTGTCACGAACCGTCTTCCTTCCCTCCTCCTGATCCGACACGTGGCAGCACCTCTTTCCTGGTTTCTCTGCCAACAAAGAAAATCTCGGGACTTGTATCCTTCTCAATAACACACAAAAGCGAACAGAAACACCAAACCTATCTTAGAACAACAAAACATATCAGTAGCTTCCGTGAGTGTTAGAGACTTGTTTGGTTCTTTATCTTCTTTTGTGGGTGTTTTTCTTTTTTTTTTTCTTTGAGGTGTTTCAATGGAAGGCAACAAGTGTGTAATGGTGGCAAAGGCAGCTGGAGCAGGCTTGAACGAAGAAGGGGCAGGAGGAGAGGATGAGATAGAGCTGGACCTAGGGTTGTCTATAGGCGGCAGTTACAAAAGGCCGCCGGAGAGAGCTGTCTCTGTCCAAAACGGCGGCGTTTCGGGACTGACGGAGAGTACTGTGGTCGACCGGAAGATGGATCAGAGGCTAAAGCGCGAGATACAGGCGTTGAGAAGGCAAGAAGCAAAGAGGAAGAGAGACGAGAAGCAGCTGAAGAGAAGCTTATCATGCAAAGCCAAAGATGGCAACTTTGACGCCGATCATATCCAATGCAAGAAGAGCAAGACCGATGATCCTTCTGGATCTGACGACCATTGTGACCCGAAGAATAACAATCCTGTGAATCTCAACCTCGGTTTTCCGGTTCAGTACCCTCACCCGGCGTTACAATATGGGCCACCAAATGGGTTTGTGTACGGGAATGTGGTGATGCCTTGTTGGTTACCGGGTGCGGCTGGGCCTGGGATAGGGAATGGAGCGAATGTGGTTCAACCGGTGGCGAGGTTCGGGCCATTTAAGGCAGGGATGGAGGGTAATGGGTATGATTCGGAGCAGAATGGAAGCAGGGATGGAGGGAGTAGAAATGCTGCATCAAATGGGTCCTCCACCGTGTGCACTTCGTCTGCTGGTTCGGATCGCTGGAGCTCTTCTTATGAAGGTATTGTAAATCTGCTGTGGTTTATACCCACAGAATGTTTGAATCAATTGATCTGGATTTTATTCATTCTATACGATCGTGTTTTTGGTGAAATTTGATAATCCGGAGTTAGATAGAATTCGGCGTTCATATGCCTTATAGTCAGGATGAATTAGGTTTAATCTTCAAGGGGCTGAAGAACTTGAATCTAGATTGGAGGATAAGGACCCATCTAACCTTTTCCTTCCCGTATAATACAAGCTAGAAGATGATCCTTGTTCAATTTCTGTTTTTTTAGTTGTACTGGAAATGTCCTCTATATGGGTTTTATGTTTAGATGCGGAAGTATTAAGTTTATAGATTAGGTTTTCTTTTGAGCTCCTCGAATGATGGGAATTTGATTGTCGTTGGTCCTTATCATTTCAATTTTGTCAAATTATCAAGTCCTTAATGGGAGGGTCCTGATTCGAATTTAGGTGTAGTAGCAGTTTGATATTAATTTGCTCAATCATTCCTTAGCAGTTCAGCTACAATGTTATAATTGTTTGTTTTCTATTCTAGCAGACCCGTGTCTCATGCTAATTAATAAATTATTCATAATAACCCCGTTTACTTTATTTTTCCAGGTGGTGGTAGCAGTGACACCAGAAGCCATTCAAGTCAATCGGTACCAGAACAATCTCAATTGAATAATTCAAAAGAAAATAATGCCAACGGCCGGCTTGATCACTCTGCTACTTCACATCACGAGCAATTTTCAAGGATTAATGGATCAACCAGTCATGTTGAGAAACTAATCCCACAAAAGAATGCTCAATCCAGCCCATGCTCCCTTGGGGAAGGGCCTAAATTGGAAAATCTCCCAAATGGAAAGCAGACCTCGGCTGTTGAAAATCCAGCTACTGGTTCATCGAACGAAAGCAATGGGACCACAAGCAAGCCTCCTAAGCCACATGCTCCCAGCAATGGTACACCTTCCATCCCTTACATGCTCTGCGTTTCAACAACAGGAAATGGTCCAAATGGGAAAACCATTAATGGGTTTCTTTATAGATATTCAAAAGCAGAGGTAAGTATTATCTGCGTTTGCCATGGAACCTCATTCTCTCCCGCCGAGTTCGTGCAACATGCCGGGGGCACGGACGTATCGAACCCGTTGAGACATATCACCGTGATTCCTTCCGCGTTTTAACATCAGGAAACTGAGCCTAGTCTCCAGTTATATATTTATTTTAGCCCTTGGCATGGTCACCCCCTGTAATTTTTCTTTAGCTACATGTAGAGTTGCAGCCTTCTGAGTTTTGTTGAGGGTAAGGGTGATTACAATAATTTTGTGATGGCCTGAAGAGATTCCCCGACATGAGGAGTATTATACTTTGAGGTATAGGAGCTCTTCCTCGCAAATGGTAGGAAGAAACTCAACTTTTGGCTTTTTGTAAACTTTCTAACTGCGTTAACAGATTGATTTTTAGGAATCAATTTCTTCTGAATTTGTTTTGATCCGTCTCCGTCTATTAGTTTATTCCTATTAGTTTATTCTTTTTACTCTTCTCTCACCATGCACGTGTAAAATGGTGGAGCACTGCCAACGAGGGTTGGCTTAGTTGGTTGAGGTTCAGTAAGTACTCCCATTAGGTTGAGAGTTCGAACCTCACCGACCATCCCTCTTAGTGGGTAATCTGTAAATACCACTCTATAAATACCACTTAAGCCCGATGGTTTGTCCTGGCCTTGACTGAGGAACCTTCCCTCAACTTAAACTTTTTTAGAAGAATAATAATAATAAAGCAAATGGGTAAAGGGAAATAGGGGGAGTGTGATATCCATTACTAGAGGAAAAGAGAACCTGAAGAATAGTATATGTGAAAGAGGAAGGTTTCTCATTGGTTCAAAAGTAACGTCTCCAATATGATTGCAGAGATTGCTGGATATCTTAATCCAAAAGAAAAAAAGAAGGAAAAAGAAATCTTTTTTTTTTGTTATTGAAAACTTGTGATAAAGTATTCAATTACTCCATCAAAAAATCTAACTCATGACGAATTCATCAAATGTGCAATAAGGGCTAGAGCTCCTCTACTCACAACCATAAGAGTCATCTCCAATACCTATTGATGAGGAATGAAATAATTCAATCAAGGCCTAAAGGCCCAATTGAGATAAAGTTCAGGACCAGGTCTAGGCTCAATATAGGAGTCCAAGACCAAATTCAACACAAAAAGCCCAAGACCAGTCCAGCTAGCTATTTTGTCATGTGAATAATATGATAAGTGTTATATGGAGTTGAAGGGACATCCAGAGTTAATGCTCCACCAAAAATCCCTATAAAAAGGAGCCAAGATTAGAGTTTCAACACACCAGAATTCTTCCAGGAGAAAACTTTACTCTCCACCAAGAAATTCTCTCTAGCAAATATAATTCTCCACTCTCAAAACTCTCTCTCTCTATACTCTCTCAAATTAATAGAGAAAAATCCCCTTTGCTAACTTAGGCATCGGAGGTCCTCCCGGGGTCACAACCCTGGACTTCCCCGGGTCCTTCTTGTTAGTCTTGCAGGTGCTCCAGGCATAGAGATCAAGTCCTTCAGGCATTAGGAGCAAGTCCTTCAGGCATAGAGATCATGTCCTCCGGATATCAAGATCAAGCCAAAGAGTCCCCATTCATGCCAAGTGGAATTTACATCCATACCCCGGTAAAAAATCCGTTTTTTACACATACTTAAACGTTTTATACTAATAAAGTGATTTGGAAATCAACTTTGAGCGATACACAAAGTGCACCCCTACTTAAATATCTAACGCACGTGTGTGCATGTCAAACATGTAACAAATCGCCGCCAAATACTGTTAGTTGCTGCCGTTTTTCTTTAGTGTATTCTTAACTCCTGCTATTAGTAATGTCTGCTGCACACATGGAGGCTTTTTTTTTTTGATAAGACGACAAATTTTATTAATAAAGAAGGACATTACAAAAAAGTTACATCCATGTAATAAGATCAGAACAACGTGATACACCTGTTTTAGCTAAGGCATCTGCAGTACTATTAGTACTTCTACCTGAGTGAAAGAAGTTTGCGTCCTTGAATTCTCCCGTGATGTTGGATAGCTTGTTGAACAAAGAATTGAGGTGCCAAGGGCCATTATCAGAAGCAGTAACCCATGAGGTGACAACAGATGAGTCAAGTTCGAATATGAATTTTGTCTGGACTGGATCAAATCTTTCCTTCGAAATTTTAAGGGCTTTGATGAGAGCGAGCAGTTACAGCATTTTGTGAACCCACACTACAGGAAAAAATGCAAATGAAAGAACCATTGGAGTCTCTTAAAACACCCCCAATCCCTGCAGGGCCTGGAGAACCTTTTGCAGAGCCATCCGTATTCTATTTTAAAGTACCAGAAGGGGGAGGAGACCACTCAGGGTTAGGTTTGACTGTTGCAGGAGGAGACCATAGCCGAAGAGAAGAAAAGGATTGTGTGATATCAGAACAAGAGTAGAGGAAGGTGGGGAGGAGAGCCTTTGCCCATATCAATATTCTAAACATAACTATGTGGAAAAGATCCTTTGGCTGCACAGGAGTCCTCTCAAAAACAAGTTTGTTTCTCGCAGTCCAAATAGTCCAAATGATAGCAAAGAAATTCATGAGCCAATGTTTTTTGGATTCTTTACCATGAGTGAAGGAGGGCCAAAGAGTAAAGAGGCACAGAATTGACGGTGGACAGATCCAATTGACTCCCCACCATTTGAAGATTGAAGTCCAAAGAATCCAAGATACTTTGCAGTGAAGGAATAAATGGAGTGAAGTTTTAGAGTGGGAGGAACAAAGGGGGCAAATATCTTCTTCGGGGTTTAGAATGTGTCTTTGGGCCAAGAGATGTCTAGTGGGAGCTTTTTCTTGAAGGATAAGCCATAGAAGGGTTTCATTTTTTGGTGGTGCAAAGCCTAGCCAAACACGGTGGAGAAAGGGGTTGACAAGATGAAGGGACATGGAGTGTAAAGTTGAACAAAGAGATTTTACTGAAAAATCACCTCTCTTGGAAGGTTTCCAAATGATATTGTCTTCTTTTTTACCACAAAGAACAACCCCTGATAGAATATTGAAGAGGTCCTACAGAGAAGTTTGTTCCCATTCCCTAAGATTCCTACGCCATGAAAAATTCCATTGCCATATATTTGCATCCCACAAACCCATGTCAAAAACTACAGTCGATTTAGAAAGTGAGAGGGTATAAAGTTTGGGAAAAGAGAACTTAAGGGGAGCATCTGCAAGTCATGGGCCAAGCCAAAATCTGATTTTCTTTCCATTGCCTATACAAAACTCAATGTCCTTAGCTATGCCCATATCATCATCAGCTAGTACCTGAGATAAATGAATATTCCTCCAAATAGGGGACATATTTGTAAGGTTTCCTAGTGAAGGCCATAGGGATGAGGAATAAGCATATTTGGATTTGACAGTGGTGGCCCATGTCGACTCTGGGTCAAATTAAAAGCGCCACAAGTATTTGAAGAGTAGGCCTCGATTTTTTGTTATAAAGCAAGGAATGCCAAGCCCACCAAAAGCTTTTGGATGGATAACACAGCTCTTTTTAACAAGACTTAGTTTCATGCTATCCGCATCCCCTGACCAGAGAAAGAATCTAAAGATTTGTTCAATTTTAAGAGTCACTTTCTTGGGAATTTTGAATAGGGAGAGGAAGTAGATGGGGACATTGGAGAGAGCAGCACGGATGAGGGTGATTCTTCTAGCTAAAGAGAACAGACGACCCTTCCAAGTTGCAAGTTTTTTCTGAATTTTGAGGATGACCGGGTTCCGGGTAACTGCACATTTTGGATTGGCACCCAGAGGTAAGCCAAGGTAAGAGAAGGGGAGGGATTCCACTTTACATCCAAAAAAAGTGGCAGAACTATCAATGATCTCTTCAGGGTGACCCAAACTGATGAGGGCTGATTTGCTGTAGTTGATTTTCAGTCCTGAAATAAGCTCAAACCAGATTAAGACTTTTTTTAGATTCTGGAGCTCGTTTGGACTGCCTAAAAGGAAGATCAAAGAATCGTCCGCAAATTGGGAGGTTCTAATAGTCCACTCCTTATTTGGTCCGTCTATGCCATGAATCAGACTTTCATCACAAGCTTTGTTGATCAACAATGTCAAAGCTTCTACTGCCATTATGAAGAGGAGAGAGGAGAGGGGGCAGCCTTGTCTGAGGTCTCTGAAGTGTTGAAATTCTCCTGAAGGGCTGCCATTAATAAGGACTGTAGAACGAGCACTTGAGATGCATTCTCTGATCCAGCCATACCAAGAGTTTCCAAAGTTCATTTCTTTCATAACACTCAAAAGGAAATCCCAGCTGATACTGTCGAATGCTTTTTCAAAATCAAGCTTGAGGAGGAAACCTTTGATGTTATGTCTCTTCATATAATGGATCACTTCAGAAGCAGTGAGGGAACAATCTAAAATTTGGTGACCTTTGATGAAGGTGTTCTGAGAGGGACAGATGAGAAGATGAATGTAATTGGCTAGACGAAGAGAAAGGACCATTGCGATAACCTTGTAAAGACTACTTACAAGGCTAATCGGCCAAAAATCTTTTAAAACAGATGCACCAGATTTTTTTGGAATCAGAGAGATGAAGGAACAATTGACACCTTTTGGCATAATACCTGTAGAAAAAAAATGTTGAGCAAAATCAAAGAGATCAAATTTAAGGAGGTTTCACATTTTTTTAATGAAGAAGAAATTGAGGCCGTCGGGATCGGGGGCCTTCCCGCTCTCACAAGACCAAATTGCTTATTTTATTTCTTCCATAGTTATAGGGATTTCAAGAACGGTGGAAATTTCAGGGGTAAGTCTTTTGAAGGGGAGAGCATGGAGGTTTGGATTTGGCATGGGGGACTAAGAGAAAAGGGTTTTGAAATAGGTGGATGCAACTATTTTAAGGCTTGGAGGGTCGAAAATTTTGGCGCCACCTACTATGAGAAAGGGAATATGATTTTCTTTTGTCGGATAGAGCAAGCGACGTGAAAAAATTTTGTATTGGCGGTCTCTTTCTTTGCACCATTGGACTTTTGATTTTCGCCTCCAGTAAGACTCGAGAATTCTATTTTGGTTCCATAGTTCGGATTGGAGATGAGCACGGAGGGAGAGTTCGCTGCTTGAAAGATCACGTTCTTCATTCTTTTTATCAAGCTCTTCAAGACTTGACTGAATCTCTTCAAAGTGAATTTGTCTTTGAATTCTAGAATGCTGGTTCCACTCTTTGAGTCTAGATTTCAAGGCACGGAGCTTCTTGATGATTCTGATAGTACCATGATGGGAGAGAGAAATTTCCAACCACCATTCTTTCACTAGAGCAGGAAATTCAGGAGTGAGCCACCACCCATCGAAAGCCTTGAAAGGTTTGGGACCCCAGTTGGTAACATGAGATTTTAGGGATAGAGGGTTATGATATGAGAGGTTTTTGGAATGGGAGGTGAGGTTCAGAGTTCGGAACTGGGATAACCATTCGGATTGGACAAAGGCACAGTCTATTTTGCTAGCAGAGCGGGAGTTTGACCATGTGAATCTTTCTCCTGAGAGGGGGATTTCAACGAGGTTGCAGTTTTGAATGAATTAGTTGAAGGAAAGCATGCTAGAGGACACTGAGTTGCAATGTTTCCTCTCATCTGAAGAAAGAATATCATTGAAGTCTCCTACAATGAGAAGAGGAGAAGAAATAGAAGAGATAAAGGAGGTTAAATGGTCCCATTCAATCGATCTTTGGTGAGGGTCATTTGGAGCATAGATATTGATGATGGAACATTTGAACTCTGCTGAAGTAATCAGGCCTTGAATGTAAATCCATGAATTTCCTTGATGAATATCATCACAAAGGAAACGGTTGGAGTCCTAGAGGGTTAGGATGCCACCAGATGAATTGGAAGAGTTTAGAGCTGAGAACAAAATGGATGGGGAAAGTCACAAACGATTAATGAAGTGGGGGAGGCTTGGGGCAACTTTGTTTCATGTAGGCATAAAATAATCGGGTCAAGTTGGTTTATGAGTTTGTGGAGATGACTCAGCTTCCCCGGGGTAAGAATGCCCCTACAGTTCCAAGATAAGCAGGAGAACATGGGAAGGGAAGGAAGGAGGGTTTAAGATGAAGGGGCAGGGAGAAGTTTTGAAGAAATGAGTTTGGAGAAGAGAAGTTCTTTTGAAAATCCGTCAGAGATGCCTAATATGTTTCCAATATCCCAGGTTGAATTAAGGAAGTTTTTGTCAATGTCAGAGAGGGAAGGGGGGATTTTAAGGGAGTTTGGGGAGATGTTGGATGGAGAGGGGGATGAGGGAGTGTGACTAGAATTGTTAAGCTGAATGAGGTGGTCGGAAGAAGAAGAGTCATCGGAGAGAACTTTTTTTGATTTTTTTTTGGTGGAAAGAGAAGAAGGCTTTGATGGAGGAAGAGTTGTTGGTCTTTTGAGTCTTTTGGATTTTTTAGAAATGGTCTTTTTGAGTCTTTGAACTTGAAATATTCTTGCCAAAGGCACAAGATCAAATTCGTCAGACCCAATGGAGTCATTATGTTCAGATATGGGGGTTATGGCGGCTAGGCTTTTTTTTGCAGGTAGGATAAGATTGGAGAATGGGACACATGGGAAGTGGGTTCAGTGTTGGGAGAGAGAATGGGGGAAGGTGGGAGTTTAGAGGGTGCTAAGTTTGAGGAAGGTTTAGAAGGAGAAGAGTTTGGGTTACATGCAAGTAGGGGCAAAGGAGGGGATTCGGGGAGTCCAAGACAAGGGGGACTGTGATCAGCAGAGGTGGAGTTATGGAAAATACAAGGGGCATTAAAAACTGACACAACGCCGTTTTTGTTGCTTTTACCAATGGCAACCGTTGGACAGATATTCAAATCCAAGTTTTCTCTTCATTTTCTGATTGGGTTTCGCCGGAGAAACCCCAAAAAACTACATTATCTTCTTCAAACAGTGAATCCGGATCAATAACCCCGTTCTTCAAAGAGAAGAATATCAAAAGGAGACCATTCAACAGTGATTCGCTTAGGTCTATTGATGGGTTCTCTTGAGCTAGTGCAGATCAAAATTCTAGCACAATCAAAGGAAAGCATAGAAGCAGTTGCCTTATCTACACCAAGGAACTTACCGAAATGGCTACTGAAAGACGAGAAGAATTCTTGACCCCAAATATGAAGGGGGATGCCATAGCAAGTTATCCGAGTAAGTCTGTTTAGAGACACTGCAAGTGGAGTCCAAGGTGAAACTGAATCAAAAAAAGTGACAAGGAGCTCTTGGGAGTTTTGAATACTTGATTCCATAGAGGCGATGGAATCGAACGTAATTAGCACGGGGCCACTTCCTAACAAACGGATGTCTTCAAATAAAAACCCTTTCGAGGACAATGTTTGACGACATTGTTGAAGAAGCTGAAACTCGGATGATTCAGACAAGAGACCCACAACACTTCTTTCAAGCCATTGAAGATTGGAGCTAGATGCAGAGAAAGGACAAAAGGGGACAAACTCGTTGGCTTTGTGAGGGATGGGTTTGGGTTGTTGGGCAGGGATTTTGGGGGGGTTGTGTTTAGGTAGATGGGCACGATTTTTAGGAGAACAAAACTTGGAAAATTTGGACGAGGTTCTCGGTAGAGGTTTGGAAGAAGGAAACGATTTGGTTGAGAACTTGGCAATATTGATGTTAAGAGGACAATTGCCAATCTTGAGGTTTGCAAGGAGAGCTGCAGTTTTAGAGGGGTTTGGGTCATTGAGTAGCCGAAGAAATCCAAAACGTTGATGAGCTTTGTTAAGTTTGGAAGGGATATAAATGCTATGAATTTTTCCAAAAGGAGTGAAAAAACTTCTGAGAGAGGAAGGAGTTTCAGATCTGGGAATGTTAGCAATATAGTAACTTGTGATGTAGTTTTAGAAGTTTTGAGAAATTTGGGGTTGATGAACAGGGGCTGATTTGGGTGGATAAAGCATAAGTGGAGAGGAGAATGATATGGGTTTGAAGTTTCTATGGAAATTGAAGGGTGCTGGGATACGTTTAGGTGGGAAGCGAAGATGGTATGGTGTAGGGAGGAGGGGAGGGAGGTGTGACTTGGAGGGGGGAAGGGGAGAAGGGTGGAAGTTCCGGGTGGAAGGTGGGAGATGGGGGTGGAGAGGAGAGGGAGAGCAAGGGGAAAGAGGGAGCATTGGATCTGAGCTACTGAAAAGATTCAAACAGTGTTGTCTTTTCTTTCTTTGCACACATGGAGGTTTATGATGAAGATTTCAAAGAAGAGGATTTCACAGTACACCTGGGCCGAGCTCCATTAGATGCACCACCAGAATGAGTCGGTGAAACATTTGCGGATATGATCAGCAAGACTTGTCTAATCGGCAAAGTTTATACGGTACGTTTCTTCACTACTGGTATGGTGAAATCTAATCTTACTAGAGTCTAGAACCATAAAGGTGATTTTCGAGTATTTGAGAAGGGTAATAATATCTTCATTATCAGGTTTGGGTATGAGGCTAATGGTGATAAAATCATGCACGACACCCCTTGGTTAGTGTCTAATTGCCATTTCAGTAGATGGTTCTCTAACATGTCTATCAACCAAATTCCTATGAGAGTAACTGCTTTTTGGATCCAATTACATGAATTGCATATGGGATTTCTTGCTAAACATAAGATAGAAAAATCTGTATGTGCTTTCACCAAAGCTCTTAAAAACGAGTTTTTATGTAAACTCGAAATGGTCCAGTAAAAAACGTAACGTAAAAACGAAACGTTGAATCGTAAGAGTCCATAAAATTTAATTATTATTATTATTAAATAGATTTATAAATAGATCAATTAATAACAATCATCGTTTTCTTTTGAGAATTATTAATAATCATCTTAAAAATATTAGTGTCATCAAAATTCAACCTGTAAAATAAATAATTAAGAAATGGTGTCCATTTGCCACATACAATTGTTTGTTAGTAGTGTACCTTTTTCAATATGAATATTAGTAGTTAACTTACCGATTTTTCTAATAATATAGTTAAAATTAAATATTCAAATACTAATCTTATCATTATTCATAATTTCTTTATTTATCTTGTTAATATCACCATATTTTACCTAATGCTTTATGAGTTTGTGTACATAGTCTCTTGATATGTTTCATTTTAAAAAAAAATAAAAAAAAAAGAGCTGGTAAGATAATTTTGAAATGGAGGACTTTCACCGATACCCGAAAAGCAAAAGTCCAAGAGAAATAAACCGGTTTTTCAACCTGCTTTTGTCCCTCCATCGTCATCGATCCTTCTCTCTCCTCTTTTCTTTCCTTCCCCTTTGATTCTCCTACCTTTTTTTTTTATTGAAACGAGATTTTATTGAAGGAACAACAGAAAATTTGGAGAAGGAATAGTCATCCATTGGAGGAGAAGGACTAGTCATAGACAAATACCTAAATCTGCCGCTCCTATATCTACGTGAATGAGAATAGCAAATAAGTCATAAGGGTCACTGGATTACTTCTTCTACCCCTTATTGATCAAAACCCAAATATGAAACCAAACCCCAAACCCCGTAGGAAGAAGAAGCAAAAACCACCCACCACCCACCGAGTTCAGGTTTGCTTCTCCTCTCCTTTTAAATGAAAGTATGAAAATCAAAACCCTTTGCTTCTCCTCCCCTTTGCCGTCCGAGTTTAGGTTTGCTTCTCCTAGATGTGGCTATCAGTGGGTTTCAAGTACCCAATCCAACTTCTTTGATCTTATCAACTGCCTCCATGACAAACTCGATCAAACTCAACATAACCTCGCGAGTTTACGAGTCAATTCGCGAGTGTGACCGAGTTTGACCAGAATTCAAGTTTGCACACGAGTCAACTCGAAACACTACCCTAACATCGTGAACCCGGACAATTTTACGAGTTGACTCGCATTTTTAACAACCATGGTTTGAAATTGATGATAGATTAGAAAGCATTATGGGCTGGAGCGGTTTTGTAAGGATAAGGATTGAATTCCTTCCGGAGAGAGCGTTAATCCCGGGCATACATGTTTTTGATCACCTGGGGAAGAAGCACTGGGTTAAGATCCGATAAGAGCGACTTGGTGAGTTCTACTACCGTTGCGGACGGAATTACTCATAGCGTGAGGAGGCGCCCGAGACCTCCTCATGAAATCCTCAATTTCGGCCTTTGGCTCCGGGCCAAGGAATTCCTTGCGAGAGTTCAAAGGAACAAGAAGGGACAAGGGATAGGATTTTCATCCTATAAACCGAACAATTCTACAAAAGGGTCACACAATGAGGAGGCTGTCCCGCCTCAGGGCAATTCCACAGTTGCCGAAAATGTTCAGAGTATGGAAAGCAACATGGACAACCTGGAAACAAGGCAAGTATCCAACATCCCAATCCAAAACCTGTAACATATCATTGAACGATCGAGTTCCAAAAAGTGTAAACTGGGAAATATTGAGGGTACCGAAATTATCAACTCTCTTCATGAGGGTTGGGTCAATGCCATGGCTGAACTTAATGAGAGCATAGATACAAGCTCCCGGTCTTCTCCACTATCAAGAAGCAAAGCTGGAACCGCTTAGCACAGGCTACCCAACTGGTTCATCAACCAATAGAGGCAGAGTTGGCAAGAGCGTAGGAAATGGAAGGTTGGATATTAAACAAGGAAGATGGAGTAGCAATGGAAGATCCTAGTCCGACAAAGGTTGTTTTAGAAGTAGGAACAGCTTCAAGTCCCTAAAGAAATAAGAGCGAGGAATAATAGCTTGGGAAGACTTCTTTGATCTTTCCATGCTATTCTTTTGTCACCAGAGGATGTGTTTTGATCCTGGCATAACTGACTACACAATCACAAATCTCCCATAGACTTAATTTTTTTTTGCAGATAAATGGTGTATCAATGATGCCAGCCTTCTAAGGCTCACAAAGGAGTCGAGGTGATCTGGCTGGATATGCATCCCAACTGCTCGGTCTTAAAGGACAGAGAGAACGAGACAACGCAACATATGCAGCTCCAAATATCAAAGTGTCAAATTACAAAGCATGTAAGAGTGTGCTCCCACTCTTAGGAGGCACTGTTGGTACTAACCAGCCGCAAGTCATCCTAAATACCCAAAATAAATTCTTCCAATGAGTGATCAACAGAGTTGCTCGGATTGTACTTTCCTTTCTCCTATTTTCCTATGTTTCCAAGATTATTTCTCAGCTTATTTACGTTTCTTGGTCTGTAATCTCAACTTCAAATCTTATCTGTACTTATTGCCTTCTTCTCAAACTGAAAGCATCCTTTTGGATGCTAAAGTGAGGCAACTGTGTTTCCTGTAACTTTCATGCTATTCTCTATCAAACATATATATGATTTCTGTAAAAAAAAACATGTAACAAATAGAAAGATATGTTAAGAAACTGGGGAAAAAAGGAACAAATACAAAGAGCGTGTCTTCGATGTTAATATAGAAAAATATTCTAAAAAAATGTGTCTTTGAACTAACTAGAAATTCAATCGGTTTTTTTAATCAATGATGTTAATGGTGACATGTGGCTCTTTAAAGCTATCCAAAATGGATTTCTAATTTAAAAAACAAAAAAAAAAAACAAAAAGAATCACCCTCACCCACCCTCGCTGCCTTCCTCTTCCCCTTATTGCCTATGCCTTCGCCTCCCCATCCCTCTTCCCATCCCCCACTTCCTACCTACATGTCCTCCCTCACCCTCTTGAATTATTCACTTGTTAATTTCTCTTCTTCTTTTTCTATTGTCTACCAAGTTCCCAAATCAATTTTCTTGTGTAGAGTAGAATCCTGCAAAATGACCACCAACCATACCTATTTTAACTTTATCCACCACTCTCTACGACTACGACAATCACACTCGAAGATTGCGACCAAATTGTGAGTACCGCACCTCGACTAGGTTGGCAGGGATATTGTCCTGTGACCGTGGCTTAAATTCGATGGCCTGCAATTTATGATTATTCTTCCCAAATGTTTGTGAGCTAGCTTAGCTCAAGTGGAGAGAACCTATTCGATAATTCTCGGGATAGATGAACTTACTGCTTCCCAAAGAACCATCATTCCAAATATATTTCCAGATGAACCTAGAGGAGTCGCGACGGTCTCACTTAACCCAGCGACCTTGATAGAATATACTTGCACGGTATTCGCACTTTTGGCTAAGTTCGTTCGTTTCGCTCCTTTCATGAGAATAGGCTTGACTTGTGAACTATGTTACTTCTTTCCAGGACATGAAAGGCACACTCTCGCTCAATTTCCTTTTCTCTATTCACAACATCAAGCCATTCCTTGGGAAGTAATCATCACAAACCTGGTCAAACTCACAGGAATACTTGGCACATACTGTTCTTGGTGTTCTCTTGATTGTCCGCAGACAAGGAGTAGCCACCCAAGTTTATTAGGAAAAACTTGAAAAAAGTCCAAAATTGACTCCGAAAAAAGCATTAGTCTCGAACGAAGAAGAGGGTCCAGGGATTCGTTTATTGCGAACCACCATCTCAACGGAGACAATGTCGTCAATATTAGATGCCAAGGTCAATGTGTACGCTTCATAGCCGAATAAATGCATTTGCTTCATGTTCCAACAAACAAGCATGACATATATAAAATGTGTGCGTGTACAAAGTGTACATGTGATATGCAATGCAGTGCGAAAAGTTAAAGCATTTGAGCTTGCATCTCGTCCGCTTGAGACTGCCTACATACCCTCTGTGAATGGGTTCAAAGCTCTCATAGTTCATTTAAATGGGGATCTCCAAGGCTAAGTTAGGTCTTCTTCTAGGATTGGCCCAATCCTCACTTAAACGAACTTTTGTGCCCCGTGCTATGAGCTTAGTTTCTAAATACATTGTACTAAGTGTAAGCAATCACTCTTTCTCAGACAGTGTCTAGGGACGAATGCATTGTACAAAACACATTTATGACATTAAAAGAGGTTTTTAATGCAAGCTTAAGTCATTTCCATGAAAAGCGGAATTTTGTGTATAAAGCTGATGTATACGATTTTCAAACTGTGTGAATGAGCAAGTTTTGAAAATATGCAATACTTTAGTTGAAAATTATTTTCCAGATTTGTGTGTCTAAACTTAGAAAAATGCTTGACGAGCGATATTTCGTTGTCGCTAACCGATACGGGCACGGAATGTTGAGAACAAAAAGGGTAATTGGTGTCAAAACATTCATTTTATTTCTTTCACATTTACTTCAAAAAATAATTTTTACCAAAAGCATCTTGTGTTTGGGAAACAAAGCTCTAGCAGTTATTCCTTCAAAATATGCAATTTTGGAAAAAAAATTGGCTCTTTATGCATCAAAATTCATTTTGTAGAAAGGTGAGTGGATTTGACAAAAGAGTGCATCTATATGGATGTTCATGCCCAAATCGGCTTTGCAAAAAGCATCGTTGGAAAATCTATCTTTGAAATCATCATTGGAAGACACTTAATATCATCATTGATGGGAGATCTTTCTTGCACTTAGAAAGCATCTTGATCAATAAGGTTTAAGATTTTTCCATCGAACACAGAAGTTGGTTTAGGGCCTATTCTAGAAGACATACCCACTTCATCCTTGGGGACCCCCTAACATGCAATACTATTAAGCAAGTGAACAAGAATGCAAACAAACAATACAATATAACTGCAACAAAACAATGTAAGCATGCAAGAGTGATAAATCTAGTGACCTAGAACATAAATGCAACACAAACAATCATTTAAAAGTGTATAAAAGTTAATAGGTTTCAATACAATACCGTTAACGAATATCGCAACCATTTTAGCATTATAATAGGGCCAAACGAGATATCGACAAATAAGCCAGAGGAATTCCGACATTACGATGGCATAGCATTGACATTTACTAAAACAATTTCGGCATCGTAATGTTACGATGGAAGCCCGAAAGTGAACTTTAGGCGGAGGGAGAGATAGGGACTCTAACCCGCAGAAGGATGCTTAGGAAGACGATGACTACGCGTCTGAATTCCGATCTTAGAGATGGGATAAGAGGGTAGAAGAGGGAGAAAATTCAAACTCTTTATTATTCAACATAGAGCAGCATATGAGGGAGACAGAAAAGTGCAAAAACATGCACTAAGAGAGCGTGACTTTCAGGGTGAAGAAGAATGAAGGGAGAATGAAGGGAAGGGACCTCTATTTATAGTTTTTCCAAGAAGTGGCGTAGTCGTGAATATGAGCCTAGGTGGTGTGAGTACCCGACCCAAAATTCATTGGGCCTACTCACCACCTTCTTCTTAACCGTCATCCACATCTTTGGAGTCGCCACCCGAATTTTATTAGAGGACAAAACTCAGGAAAAAACCTTCCTTAAGCAACCGATGACTCCTTTAGACAACTAGTAAGCGAACCAAAGATATGGACCCCGGGGTTTGTCATGCATGGGGAGGTGTGAGGGGCCCATTCATGTTGGGGTGAGATCATGTGCAATTAGAGATTAACATATGTCATGCACAAAACAAACAAACAAATAACAAAAACTAAACGAAAATAAAACAAAAAATAAATAAAGATTGAGCTTGCATTTCCACCACTAGAAATTGCCTATGTACCCCCTGATAATGAATTCAAAGCTCACGCAATTCTTACATGCATTGCATATTATCGCATCAACAGTATCATCACATCACAGCAACAATCAACCAAGAAAATAAGAACAAGTTACCTTTTGAAGCCCTCCTTTTGCTCCTACTTGCTCACCACTCCTAAGCAGAATTTCGAAACGAATTCACTAAGTAATTTGAGGTAGAAGGAGGCCGAACTGGTCTCTGGAACCAACAGCAAACTTGTAAAGCTACTTCTTAGCTTTTCAGAAACTCCAAGAACACAACAATTTGACACCTACAGCTGCAGATATGATGATTTCTCTGAGACTACCTGCACAGGATTCCTCTACTCGGGTTCCTCCTCTTCTTCTCCACAAGCTTGCTCCAATCCACCTCCTCCTTCTTCTTATCTTGCTCTCCTCTTGCTACTACTCTACTGCTACTCTTCCTCATAAAAATCCTCCAGAATTTCTACCCTAGAAAGGGTTCCGAAGCTTGGAATTAAATGTGTGTATAGAGGGGGAAGAGAGAAAATTGGTCCGTTTTGAGGGTGAATGGGGGTCCTATTTATAGTTTTTAGGGGTCTAGACGTGGTGTTGATCTAAGGATCGGGATTAAATCCATAGATCCAACAATAGATACCCGAAATCAAAAGAATAGGAAATAATCGGAAAACTGCCAAAACTGGAAGGGATGCCCGCCAAGCACTGGTGGTCATCTCGCGATGTCCGCCACGGGCTGGTGGTCATCTCTACAAGCCCGCCATGGGCTGACGGTCATTTCTACAAGCCCTCCAAGTGTTGGTGGTCATGTCGCCATGTCCGCCGGCACCTGTTTCCAAAATAGTTCTTTCCTTTTCGGTTTTGATCCTCATTACTCCGACTCAGCTTGATTCCCACGCCCTTCCAAAATGGTTTTTTGCCTGTTTTCAGCTCCAGAGATCCTCCTAACTTGTAGCCTACCCACTCCCTTCTTCCTATTTTGGTTTTCCTCCTCCTCACTCCACTCTACATTCCATAAACACCAAAAACACATAAGGCAACTAATTAATCCGATTTTTGGACGAAAATCTGGGTTATTTAGCAGCTAAGTCTAGGGTTTTTTATGGGCCAAAAATATTGAAGGATTCATATTTAATTGGTCTAGGTTCCTATTTATTTAAATACCCAAAATCATCTCAAATGGGTCAAAAATAAATAATAGGCCTAAAATAATTAAATACCCACATTTTATTAAGTCTAAACCTTCAAATAAACCAAACCCAGAATTAAATCATCTCAATAATTCTAAGTTAAATGTATCAAAAATTCGGAAATAATAAAATATTAATACTCTATCAAATTATGAACACATTTTTTCCAAGGATGGAATCATCTCATCAATCCATAAACAACAACATATTCACAACTCAATACAGTATTAGTGGATCAAATTTGGGGTGTTCACAGATGCCCCTCGTTGATGAGTCTTTAGGAACTGAAGACAAAACAACGACGAATAGAACGCTCAAATTTGACGGAGTGGATGCTGATGCTGATGCTGACATGTATATGTCATGGGTTGGGAATCATCTCATCCTAGTCTTTCAAAGATTTATTCCTCTTTGGGGGACTCTGGTTTGGTAGAATCATCTCATCTACCAGATCGCTAACAAGGGATCATCTCATTCTTACTAACTAGGGATACTATCGTCCTCCCATGGGATACTCGGGTATTTGGGGTTGGCAGAATCATCTCATCTACCAGATCGTTAACAAAGAATATACTCAGTCAACTCAGGATTCGTCTCCTCCCGTGGGGGTGATTTCATGGCCACTTACTTTCTTGGGATTTTGTCTTCCTCCCTGGGGAACTCGGATTTTAGGTTGTCAATAAAGAATCCTCTCATCTACGTTAACTAGGGATTTTAGTCGTTCTCCCTGGGGAACTCGGGTCGTTAATAAAGAATCCTCTCATCTATGCTAACTAGGGATTTTAGTCGTCCTCCCTGGGGAACTCGGGTTTGGTTGTCGACAAAGAATCCTCTCATCTCGGCCAACTAGGGATCTGTCCCCTCCCGTGGGGGTGATTTCGGGGTTACCTACTTTCAAGGGATTCTGTTGTCCTCCCTAGGGAACTTAGATTTTCTCTCATTCTCTGGGTTGGTGGGAATCATCTCATCCCTCCCATGGCATCACACACCTCCTCGTCAGCCGTCAACAATTCTCGGGGCATTACATATCCGCCGGGGTAACATGCCCCAAAGTCATCTCCAGAAATGGGGTTTCATGCCCCGAGAATTGATTTAGAATGGGGTAGCATGTCTCGGGTAAGTTTCACTGACACGTGGGGAAGCATATGCCCCAAGAAATAAATCATACAACAGGGTAGCATGCCCCAAGAAATAAATCATACAACGGGGTAGCATGCCCCAGAAAAACATTTCACATAATGGGGCAGCAGTCCCCAAGAAAAACCATGCATGGGGTAGCATGTCCAAAGGAACAAGTCTCATAATGGGTATCATGCCCCGAAGAAACGATTTGAATAGATGAGGTAACATACCCTGAGAAAGCAAAACAAAATTCCCTGAAGAAATATTTTAAACAAAGTGGGGTTACATACCAAAACTTTGAACCCGACGATCCCTACACATGTGCGTTCATCAAAGATTCAAGTAATATTCGTTGAGTGCCTTTCAACTTAATGCAACATATTTTGGGGAAGGGGTCTCTTTTTTCTTTTTTTTTCGCTCTTTTTCTAAGTACTTACATTTGAGATGTATACTCACTTTTGAGGATGCATGCCTCCATGCCAAGACATGTCTTGAACGTTCTTCCCTCATACGTGGAGTTTCCACAGCCATACCTGAGTCTGAATTTCTTAAATAAAAGCACACAATTGCACTTAGTATCCTTGAGACAAATACACTACATTCATTATGGATGCAAAATAAAATAAGTGAATGAATCTCGAATTCCATCTTTATCAACCTACAAACTTTTATTATTGAAAGGACTGGACCCAAGTTGGGCTTCCTACGTATTCATGACTCATCCTCTCTATCTTTCTATGAGTACATGAAATCAGGTCTATGTAGTTCTTTTTACAATAACTTGACAGACTACACATAATATTTCTTCAATTGATCCATGTTGATCGGCTCCGAAAACTCATTCCCGTCTAAATCTCTGATTTTTGTCGCGCCTCACGGTAAAATCTCCTTGATAACATAGGGCCCAATCCAGTTAGTCATAAACTTTCCCCTTGGATCATGCACCGGTTGCTTGACTTCTTTCAAAACCAGATCCCCTTCCTTCAGTCCTCTTTCCTTGACCTGCTTGTTGAAAGTTCGAGCTATCCTTCTCTGATACCCTTGCACATGGTACAAAGCCAGTAATCTTTTCTCATCCAGTAGAGCCAATTGATCCAACCTCTCTTGTACCCATTCCGTCTCAGGTAATCTGCTTTCTCGTGCGACTCTCAAAGATTGTACTTCCAATTCTACAGGTAATACTGCTTCCATACCATAAACCAAAGAATAAAGAGTATCCCATGTTGATGATCTAATGGATGTCCGGTATCCCCATAAAGCTAATGGTAACTTTGTTGCCCATTCCTTGTGAGTAGATATCATTTTTCCGAGTATGATCTTTATATTTTTGTTGGCGGCTTCCACCGCACCATTGCTCTGTGGTCGGTAAGGTGATGACCTATGTCACTTAATCCCATACTTTTGACACAACCTCTCGACATCTGCCTTGAAGTGAGGCCCATTTTCTGATATCAACTCCCCCAGAACACCATATCTACAGATAATGTTGTTGAGGATAAACTTGGCTACCTTCTTAACATTCAATACAGCATAAGATTCCGCTTCTACCCACTTGGTGAAGCAGTCAATGGCTACTAGTATATACTCATGGCCGTTAGTCGCTTTTGGAGAAATCTTCCCATTGATATCGATGCCCCATACCGGGAAGGGCCAAGGAGAAGACAGAGTCATCAAAGACAAGAGCGGCTGGAGTTGCAACTTCCCATGTTTCTGCCATGTGTGGCAACTGTTAGTGTAATATGCCCAAAAGCCAATCATTGGATGATTGTATATAGTCATGTATATACATTAAGGTTATTCCAATAAATATGTTTATGTGATAAATGCTTGCACATATTTATAACCCTAGAATATTTTATATTTTTAAATGTCCCTAGTCGATTATTATTATGGATGGGTTGTAATAATAAATTAAGACTAGCGTAAGTTGAGAATTATATGAGAAATGAATTCTGCATACGGGTACAAGTTAGAGAACTTGTGGTCTGGACTGACCCAACATAAGAACACTACATGGAACGTTCTATGATTGTCATTAGTGGTTCTTATATGTATTGTCCTTTGACCTGAGATCATCAAGGTTCCCAACATGTTAGCCATATACTTTGATATTACTCTTGGCTATTCGTAACTGAGTAGACCTTAGTGTAATCATTGGGTAGTGGGTTTTGTATGATCAAGATGGAATTCGTCCAACCCATATAACGGATATATTATCAGTTGGGCCTCTTGATAGAGTTGAACTGTAAATGCATGGCCATGCTCGGATTATGTGATATGGTGATATCATTAGTATCTGTTTTACACAGTTAACTCGGGGATCAAGAAACTTAGATTAAACATATACGAGATTGACTTATTCCATTTCTCGTGTTTAATCTTGATAATGTGACGAAAGGACGATGACATGCTTCCGAGGCATATTGAATCAGTACTGATCTTGTCGTTTGGGTAGCAATGATGAGTTGCTAGACACCGCTCATTGTTTATAATTGTAAAGTGAGATTTTACAATTATTTCCAAATGTTACAAGTGCCTACAGGGTCACACACTTAGAACTGTTGATTCGAGCAGGTGGTTGAACCTTGGTTGGACCGTGATTCGACCAAGTGGGTGGACCATGGTTGAACTTTGGTTGGACCATGGTTGGACTGGGTCGTTTTGGGCTGATTTGGTTCACTAATTATCAGAATTATTGAACCAAAATTAATGCCAGGTGATGTGTAATCCCATTAATGCTTAGTGGAGCATCCATCAATGCTTAGTGGAGAATTAAGACATAGTGGAGACATGATTAGACTTAAAGTATAATCATGGTGGTTAATGCGTGATGATGTTGGCCATTGTCTCATCAATCTATGCATTAATTGTGTGTATAAATAGCGCTTGATGATCAGATTATCAACACACACAACATTCACACACAATTCAGATTACACACCCATTCTTTGAGAAAGAAAGAAACACCACATAGCTCCCGGAAATCCGTATCTAGCACAACGGTTCGGGAGTACTCGGGTTGGAGATCATGAGATGTTTTCCGACCAGAGATCGACGGTTCGTGTGGATACCGTAGAGGGGTGGGATTTCTTTCCGGCTCTAGCTGATTCGGCACAACAGTTGAGTGAAAGATCTCAACCGATTCAGGTACGCAAAAATTGTTATTCGGTTTAGTTACTTTCACTTGGATCCTCCATGGTTTCTGGGTTTTTCCACTGCATTTGATTGTCAAGTTTGCATGTCTAGTTACTTACAATGGTAGCGGAGCCTCTTGTGAAATGCTAAACCGAATTTGTTGTGCATATGTATGATATGCTCATATTGATATATATATGATATGTTGTATGTCATGTAGCATGTTCATGATATGTTGAATTCGTTTTTGTATGTGTGATATATGTTGAGGTTTGTTTTGTCAAAAGTGTTTGACAACAAGTACTTGATTGGTATGTGATATCAATCAAGGTGTTTTTGGCAGTAAGTCGAATGAGTTCGACAAGGAAAATCGATTGTCGGTTTTCGTATAGATCGATTGTCGTTCTAGTACGATTGTCGT